>JAVKPL010009314.1:0-37203 GCA_032173675.1 Gastrolobium villosum
AGAGACCCATTGGCCATAGTAATAGTGGAAAAGAACCAGTAGTACAAGTGAGCTTAATAAGGACTTATTACCAGAAATGTGATCAAAAGCCCCAGAATCAAGAGTCCGAGGGCCTAGCTAACTGAGAGATTCCAGCAAAAGAATTACCAGCTTGGAGCAATAGATCTGTAGATGTCTATGGTTAACGTTTTTCTCAGACTTATTACCAGCCGGAGAACCAGAAACATTGGAGACGGCAGAGTCCATAATCAAGTAGAGGAAAAAAAAAATCCAAAAAGAACTGATCACATACCTAAGAAAGCAGGGATCAGAAAAATAAGACCGGATCCAGAATCGTCTCAGCAAGACGAAAAATCGACCAGCTGTGGCCGGACGGAGTCTGCACGCGCCTCCACAATCGCCCGGAAACTGAACAACGAGACAGTTCCGGGGAAAAAAAAAATTCTGAAACCACGATGAACAATGGGTTCACCGATTTGAAAAAAAATCAAACGTTCCTTAGGCTCTTGATACCATGTTGAATATCGAAGAGAGGTAGCCACATTTGAAAATAATACTGTGTACATCAACTACACACAACGGAGTCTATTATATAACTCAAAGGAAAGAAAATACAAACAGATATACTCGATGTGGGACTTCTATATTACTATTCTAAACTATCATTTACAACACATTATAGTGCCTGAAATATAACTATTACACAGTGAGAACTGAGAAGTACAAAATGGAAGATTTTCTTTGGGGAAATCGGGCATCCAAGCTGCAGATGATAAGAATATGAACCTGGCTTATGAGTGAAAACATCCCAATTATTTAGTCCCTGACCATCACTCAAGAAAGCTCCTTCAAACTGTGAAATTATGGCTTTGCTGTGAATTACACAACCCACCCTTCGGCGATGTTGCTGCAAAATTTTATAACCATTATCTGCTATCACTACATCATGATGCACCAAGAAACTGTATGAAAGAAGGATTATGTTAATCAAATAGGAAATGAACTAGCTGGAATTAATGAATGGTTCAAAAGGGTTTTCTTTCTAGCAAAAAATTAGGATCAAAACAAAAATGATAGTTTATATTTGTTTGAGTGAATAAATTCACTTTTCATTTTCTGCCTTTCTCACCTTGATTTTTTAAGGGGCTGGGTCTGTTTTTAGAGTAATTCAGAGAAACTGATAATTACAATCGTAATGTCTTTTGCATACAGAAATACTCTAAAAAGTTTACATTTTGAAATTATTGTTATATGCCTATCACACACTACTATAGTAAATTTAATGCAAAAATTTGAACTTCCAGTGCATTGGTCCAATATATGGCAGTTGGCCATTGCATTATTGATAAGAGTCATCAAGTAGACAAATAAAATATTGATAAGAGTGTTTCCTGTACATTTTTACTCAAGTAGTAATCGTCAATTGTAGTCATTAGCCATAAGAGAAAGGTAAGGTAAAGTTAAAATTTATTTTAATGTTCAACAGAATCATAACCTTGAAGTGGAAAATTTCAGTTTCCTATAATTAAATTGTTTGGAAAAACTTGCACAGTCCAATTTATTTACTCTTTTATTTTGTATCAAATTAGTTTAATGTTTTTTACGCCAAACCTTTACAAGCATACCTATCAGTGCTACAAATGAGGATCCTGCTACTGTTCCTGCTAATTTTGATAGAAGTCGCTGCGGATCATCAATATTGTTAATGAGATCAAAATTTCTGACATATACACTCAAAAGAGTCTTTGAAATGCATAACCAACCAACAGGGTTAGCATAAAAAATTAAATAAACACACCTTTACACATTATATAGATGGATTATACAATCTCGTCCCCCTGAGGCAAGAAAGTAACTATCTTTTACAATTTCCTCAGATATTTCTTTTACAATGTAAGAATCTCTGCATCATGAGCACCCTGAAATAATGTTAAGGATATAAATTGCAGTAAAAAAAAGCAATGTACCCTCAAATATGGTTTGACTCCACAATAATTTTTAAAATGAATTCAGGTGCCTGAACTCACCTGAAAACATGTGTAATCCCATGTTTGAAGGTTGTATATATGAAGGTTTCCATTTCAATCACCAGCAGTGAGATACTTTCCATCTGAACTAACAACAAGTATTCGAAACTCATGACTGGTAAGATCTGCCTTAACGACATCACATTCAAAATTCCCAACACTCACTGCAGCAATGGACATGAAGAACACAACATGTGAGAAGTAGATAACTTAAGAAGTGAATTGAGAAGCTTTGTCCACAATCTTGAGTTACCTAAACAAAACAGAGAAGAACAAGAGATTTTAAGTGAATTTGGTAACTACAAACTTTTGGCTATATTTGTGTGGCAATTTGGAACTGATCCACCCATGATCACTTTGACAATACAAGCTCCTTAACAACTTGCTCCATGGTCGGGCGAGAGCGTGGGCTTTCATTCAAGCAAGCAATTGCTATCCTTGCAATCGATAATACATCCTTCACAATAGGACTCATAGGATGAGGGAGATGTTGGTCCAACTTATCTATCAACGACATATTATTAATTGTTGAGACCACAGCAATCCATGAAGAAGACATGACCTCACTAGGGTGCTTTCCAAAAAGTATTTCCAATGCTAATACTCCAAAGCTATACACATCACATTTTTCCTTTACTTCCGGTGTGTACGCAAGTTCTGTGCCAAATTAAAAGAGTTATCAAGTACAAAACAGGAATCCAGAAACAAACATGATACATGTAGATAATTATTAACTAGTTATGTTATCAAATGACTACCAAAGACAAACTACAAAATCACTATATCCTTAATTAGTTCACAAAGAGAGGGAATTAACCTGGAGCAGCATATCCAAATGTTCCTACAAATGAGGTCCAATTTGTTGAATTAGGATTGAGAAGCTTAGCTGTTCCAAAGTCAGAGACATGACCCACATATTCCAAATCCAAAAGAACATTCTTGCTTGATATATCTCGATGAACAATTGGAGGCGAGCAGTCATGGTGCATATAGCATAAAGCATTAGCTATGTCTTTAACCACATTCACCCTCCTTTTCCAATCAAATTCGGTTGCTTGTTCATCATTTTTCAAAATCATCTCCAGACTACCCTTCTCTAAGAACTCATAAACCAGAAATGAGTATCGTGAATGTGAACAAAACCCATATAGCTTGACAATGTTACGATGTCGAATTTCACTCAAAGCTTGGATCTCACTTGTGAAAGCTTTTAGATTGGAGATTTCTTCATTTTGTGCCGAATGGAGTTTCTTCACAGCAACAACTTGACCTGTGGGCAACTCTGCTTTGTAAACACTTGCATGCCCTCCAACCCCAATGAGATGTTTGTTGTCAAATTCTTCAGTGGCTTCAATAATGTTCTCATACACCATTTTTCCGTCAAAACTCCATATTGCAAATAGATTTTGAGCTTGAGATTCTGCACCCCGATTTTCTTTCATGCTTGAAGATCGAAAAAGATTGTATGAGACTCCGATAACAAAGAATAGTAGCAGTAGAATGCCCAAAGCAAGGGGTAATACTACCAATATGACTTTATTAGTCTTATGATGATGAGATCTGCCACTTGATGAAGGACAAGGCTCCAAGCCAGAGATATTACCACACAAGCCACTATTATTTCTCAAAGCTTCAATTGTGGCATTATGAAAGGCTAAAATGTTTGGAAGTGGACCCTGTAATTGGTTGTATGATATATCAACAGATGTCAAGCTTAACATACCTTCAAAGCTGGAGGGAATGATACCATAAAGATTATTATGTGAGAGATTCAATATTTCTAAGTATTTCAGCTGTCCAAGCATAACTGGTATTGTTCCGCACAAAACATTCCCACTAAGATCAAGACTTCGAAGAACTTTGAATTGGCCAAACTCAACAGGAATATTTCCCTTAAAATTATTTTGGCTCAAATCTAAGTTCAACAACTTAGGCAACCTTACAAGATGCTCTGTGATGAAGCCACTTAAATTATTCCCTGCAACCTCAAATGTATCAAGTTCGGACAGTGATGTTATTTGCACGGGAACATTTTCTGAAAGATGATTGTTGCTTATCAAGAGTTTGATCAATGAACTCAATTTGCCTAACTCATTTGGAATTTTTCCTGTGAGATGGTTTGAAGATAAGTCAAGTACATGTAAGTTGATTATCTTGCCTAGTTCTGGTGGCATGACACCTGATAAATTATTGTTGGAGATCTTGAGGCTTGTGAGGCTATAGAACTTTCCCCATTTTGGTGAAAGGTGACCATAAAAATGATTGTCACTCAATTCGATGTAGTCCAAATTTGGATATACGCCAAAATCATCTGTTATATTTCCAGTCAGTTGGTTTTTTTGAAGTCGAACTCTTCTTAGGCTAGAGCAATTCTTCAAACTCTTTGGAATGGGGCCAGTAAAATGGTTATTGTAAGCAGTAAAATTTGCCAACTTTCCACTATCGCAAATGTTGTCAGGCAAATGACCAATAAAATAATTATGACTTAACCTCAAAACTTCCAGATTAGTAAGCCTGTTCATTTCTATTGGAATGTTCCCGCTGAGTTCATTAGAGTATAAAGATAATACACTGACCTCTGTCAAATTTCCAATAGTTGAAGGAATTGGTCCAGAGAGTTTATTTTTAGATAGGTAAATTGATTCCAAATTAGCCAAATTGCCAATTGAGGGTGGTATCGGTCCCGAGAGTTTGTTTTCCTCAAAGCTAAGTACCTCCAAATTAATCAAGTTACCAATTGAGGATGGTATTGACCCAGCAAGTTCATTTGAGAAAAAATTTAACGAAGTGACCTTTGTCAAATTTCCAATAGTGGAAGGAATTGATCCTGATAGTTTATTTTTTGAAAAGTCAACTCTCTCCAAATTAACCAAATTACCAATTGAGGGTGGTATTGGTCTAGTGAATTCATTTGAGTATAAAGATAACATATTGAGCTTTGTCAAATTTCCAATAATGGAAGGAATTGGTCTAGAGAGTTTATTTCCAAAAAGTTCAATTGATTCCACATTAACCAAATTACCAATTGAGTGTGGTATTGGTCCAGTGAGATCATTTGAGAACAAATATAACACACTGACTTTTGTCAAATTTCCAATCATGGAAGGAAGTGGTCCAGAGAGGCTGTTTATAGCAAGTTTAACCGTTTTTAAGTTAACCAAGTTACAAATAGTGGAAGGAATTGGTCCCGAGAGTTTGTTTTCCTCAAAGCTAAGTACCTCCAAATTAATCAAGTTACCAATTGAGGATGGTATTGACCCAGCAAGTTCATTTGAGAAAAAATTTAACCAAGTGACCTTTGTCAAATTTCCAATAGTGGAAGGAATTGATCCTGATAGTTTATTTTTTGAAAAGTCAACTCTCTCCAAATTAACCAAATTACCAATTGAGGGTGGTATTGGTCCAGTGAATTCATTTGAGTATAAAGATAACATATTGAGCTTTGTCAAATTTCCAATCATGGAAGGAATTGGTCCAGAGAGTTTATTTTCAGAAAGTTCAATTGATTCCACATTAACCAAATTACCAATTGAGTGTGGTATTGGTCCAGTGAGATCATTTGAAAATAAATATAACACACTGACTTTTGTCAAATTTCCAATCATGGAAGGAATTGGTCCAAGAGAGGTTGTTTATAGCAAGTTTAACCGTTTTTAAGTTAACCAAGTTACCAATAGTGGAAGGAATTGGTCCATAGAGTTTGTTTGTGTGAAAGCTAACAAACTCCAAGTTAATCAAGTTACCAATTGAGGATGGTATTGGCCCAATAAGTTCATTTGAGAATAAATTTAACCAAATGACCTGTGTCAAATTTCCAATAGCAGAAGGAATTGTTCCAGAGAGATGATTGTCACTGAGATCAAGATAAGAGAGTTTGAACAATACCCCAATTTGGGGTGGAATACTTCCATTCAAGGAGTTGAGACTTATATCTATGGTGAGGATGTTTGGAAGTAAAGTGAAGTTGAGACATTGAAGCGTACCTCTTAATCCAATATTTGTAAGATTAATATTGGAGACAGACCTGGACACGTCACACTCAATTCCGAGCCAATTATTGCAAGGACTATTGCCGGTCCATGAAGATAGCAAAGGGTGGCTTTGGTTGTGAAGGCTGGCTTTCCATTTCAACAAAGCATTTGCTTCTCTGGAATGTAGTGTGGCTGAAGCAGCAGCAACATCAGAAGAAAAGGCCATTAACATTGCACAAAAGCACATTACAAGAAGCCCCCAAAATGGAATGAGCTTCATTGTTGGAAAAACTAACATAGTGGCGAGTATAGGGTGAATTCTTCAATCACTGTTTGTCTAATGCAATCCGAGACTGATATGCAGTTCGTGGGATGTTGCACATACTTATATGCAGAAAGTCAATCCTTCAAGAACCAAAGTCAAGAAAACGAGTCATCAAGTCTTGATAGGTTTATGTATCTACCGATACTTCTTATTGGTTATACTACACTAATTGAAATAGTTTTTTTTTTTTTTTTTTTTTTTTTTTTCTAATTTCTTTGACAACAAAACAAAATATTTAACCACTGTACAAACACATTACTAAATGTGTGAAAACGAAAAGAAAAAGAAGAGGAAAAGGAAGTTTTGATACAAAAAGACAATCTAATTGAGGATCCTTTACCCCCACAAACGTATACAACATATATAAATCAGAGGCCTTTTTTGTTTTTATGATTAAAAAAACCAATGCAGAGAATGATAGACTACTTTAAACAAAGCCTCCATCTTGGACCCAATATGTCTGTTGAAATTCTGTCATTTTACATTATTTTTGCAGCATGTACTTGATAATATTAAAACTATAATAATGTGCTTACCAAAAAAAACAAAAAAAACTATAATAATGCTTTTTGATAATCATATATACCAAGAAAAAGTTTTCAATGCATGTGTAACATAATAATAGAAAATAAACCTTCTTTTCTTGTCGCTAATCACTCCACATGGCATCCATATAACTCAGATAACCCCAAACAATTTGCCTTTGTACCATTTGATTGAAGTTGGAGATTCTAAATGATTTCATTAATACTTACCCTTGAGGCAGTGCCTCAAATGGCCATGATTTCGCATTTCTTGGGAAATACGGTTACACTTGAAGTAGGTTTATAATAGAACAAATTAAAGTCATGGTCCTCCAACCCACGAGTTCATACCTATTGACATAGCCTTGAGATACAAGAGATGATCAATAATTCTACATGTAATAGAGTGAACGAATCCCAATGGATAATGAAAAGTTTGGCATGTTACTAAAGCAAGGATAGGAATAAAATATTCAAATAACGATTATTATAGTTATTATTTTAAGTGTAGAAGAACAACATTGCTCACTGCAGGCCTTAAAAATGTGAAAGAGAGAGAAATAAAAAGAGTAAGATAAGATAAACAAAGGAGGAAGTGAGATGGGAAGTATACATGTATTTTAGTTTTGTATTCAAATTGCATGAAAATCATCAGTGAAATTGGTTTCGAAAGTTGAAAGGATAGGAAAAAGAAAAGATGATCTTTTACTTTTGTTTCTGCCCCTTTTCCTTTTTAGTGATAAAGTGGAAGGAGCCTGATGAAGATGTACTTGAAACAATTTATATTAAATAGTGTGTTTATGTTAACACAGGTATGATACTAAACAGAAATAGCGTTGAGATTTAATTTACGAAAATACGAGTTAATTTTTTCTTTTTCTTTTATCTCTTTCGCATGATATAATATTGCATACATCCTCTAGTTTATTTTTAATTCCATGGAGACGAAAATCGGACAAAATAAGGTCTGCAAAGCAGACAAATGGGAGTTTAAGAATCTCACTCCGAATGCATCCTGATAAATAGTTTATACAGTACATGATTTCAGAAATACCAAATCAAGGACCATATATCTCATCCATAGGCGCATGGATAACTTGAATGCACGTTGTGGGAAATGAAACAGAATACGACATAACTCTTATTCCCGTATTTACTAATGGAACAATATACAATGGAAGAAGTTAATGTAACAATCAATTTGTATTTTTTTAAATCGAAACTTGTAATCTTTTTAATATATTTAATGATCGGCCGTGTGTTTTTCCAAATTGCCGGAAGAAAATGTATTGGTTGGTGGCACATTATAGATAAAAATAATATAAATTATATAACTGTAAGCTTGTAATCTACTTATTATATTAGCCAGATGAAGTTTATGGATGACAAAAATAACATTTTTGAAAATACGTACATAAAATAATCATGTAATTTACTACAAACTAGTATATTTATAATTTCTAAAAGAATGTTGTTGTGTTGTACCGATCAGTATGCCTTGATATAAACATTGTGTTGCGCCAATTAAACGATTCTGACAAGAGCAACTTGGTGCTTTACTCTACTAGAATCCATTTCGAGCATAGAGAAGAGAGGATGACCTTGTAAATGGTAATTTTTTTGTTTTGTTATCAAGCAGACAACCGATTGGCCAATATAATTGACCAAAACATAGCTTTACCAGAAAAGCTAAATAACTAGCAAATTCTTGGAAATAAATAATTGCGTCAATATAATTTTTCCTATATTGTCGCTGCATGCAGATACTAGAGCCTCTGTTATTGCACCTCCAATCATGGCATTCTTCTGCAGTAAATTCTCTGCACCTCCAACTCGATCTCTCTTTAACAGGCCCAGTCACTTACGGCCACAAACAGGAGTTACACTAACGAACACAGGCTCAGTCAGTTACTGCCCACACAAGCAAGAGTTACACTAAGAACAAGAAATTGCTAAGAAGGCCCAATAGATTGAATGACTATGTAATGGGATAATTGTAAGTGGGTCAGATAATTACTTAGTATAAATAATTAGAACAGGTCATTTGGACCTAGCGCATATAAGCCCATTAGGGTTGTTATATAAGTTTTATGCATGAATGAAAGAGATATGATTTAACTCTCTTCTTCCTTCTTCCCTGATCTACTTTCTCTCCCTTCCTACCTCAATTTTTGCTCTCAATTCTGTCTGGTTACACTCTCATTATTACAAAGTGAAGTGTGTTTTTGTAAGAAAAATAAAAGTCATTATATTAATCAGAAACTCTAACACACTAGCACACTCTAGGGTACATTAACTTGGTGAATTTAGGAAAATTAAAATTTTTCCGAAGTGCTGGTCCAAGATTGATTATAGTTAAGCATTTAAATAAGGGAAAATGTGATACTGTAACTATCATATTGAATAAATGAGGACAAAATAATGATATAGTGAAGTTTTGTTGATAGTTAGGTAACATCTACGTCTATTAGTTTAATTGACTTCTATCACTCAAAACTTTATTATTTTTTAGTTGTTTTATTAGAAAAACTTATTATTCAATCCCCAACAAAATAATTCAACCACCCTATTTAAAACTAAATTAAAAATTAAATAAAAGTTTATCTCTTTATGTACTATGAATGATTTTTATTTTATTTTTGATAAACAGTACTATGTATGATTTTTATTTTACTTGTTATGCTAATAATGAAATAATGTTCTGCTAATTCTATTAGTATAAATAAAATTGAAATATATTACTCAATTTTTTTGGGTCAATAAAATTTGCAAAAATAGGAATAAAAGAATAGGCTTAATAAATAAATTAAAAATTATATTTAATGAACATTATATGTTTATTTTTTTCTATTTAAGATCAATATAATATATGCATTTTTATATTTACTAAAAATTAACTTTGCACTTTTGATTGATATTTATTTAAAAACTTAAAAAATATAGAATATTAAAATTAGAAAGGTTAAGAACATGAAAAGTGCAGAAAAATGTAAATGAGAGCCATAAAAAGTTAATAAAAATAAAATAAATAAAGTGATAAATTAAAAGAAATTTAAAAATGAAAATTACAAAAAAAGATGTAATATATGAAATTGTGAAAATAAATAAATAAATCTTTTATATTATGTACAAGATAGATAGGTTGCATAGTAAATATTTCATATTATGTGACAATGTAAAGATTAGTAGAGATGCATATTCAAATGCCTTGTTTTGCTTTTGAATTTGACTGAAAACTCATTATTTATAACTAAGCCTAATATCCTAGAGTATGATTATATGTGCCTTCTCTGGGGCTCCTTTCTTACCAAATCATACATTGTTTTGAATCTGATAAGTAGGGGCGTTTGGTTGGGGAGAAATGTAATTGATAGGGAAATGGTTGGAAATGGAGTTTGGTAGGAAAATGTAAAAAAAAGTTGTTTGGTTGAGTAAAAATATTACTGGGTAAAAGTTGTAAGTTGTATTGTGCATATGTTGCTTTTTGCTATTTACCCTTCTTTCTCCCAAATATCATGTTACAAGTGGGTAAGTTGAAGAGTGCTTTTGATCCATTTTTACACACAATTATGCAATGATGGGAAAGTTAGTTAGGGAAATTTTGTAATTTACAAAAACACAATCTCATATGCGTAGATATCCTCACAAAAACACATAGAATAGAATAGTACAGATATAGACGTGACCATCAAATCCATAGATTCCACTAATCTTTGCCTAGGTCATAAACTCACTGTACAAACACATGCCTAAATGTGTGAAAACGAAAAGAAAAAGAAAGGAAAATGAAGAAACTTTCATTAGGAAAATTTGATACAAAGGGATAATCTAATTTAGGATCCTTTACCCCACAGACATATACATCATGTATAAATCAGAGGCTTTTTTGTTTAATCGATTACTTCAATATATCTTGCCAATCAATAGAATTGTGTAGATAAAGACGTAAGCGCTTACGTCTATATTCAATACTAACCTTTGCCCAGGTCATATATATAAAGGAAAATAGTTTTTTCATTTTACATGAGAAAATTTTCTCATGCCACACTCACAATACATGAGTGGGTTCCATATTGACTTTTTTGTCCTCTCACCTTTTTGTGGACCTCACTCATGTATCGTGAGTGTAACATGAGAAAATTTTCTCATGTAAAATGAGAAAATTAATTCTCATATATAAATTAGAGGCTTTTTTTTGTTTTTATGAATAAAAAAACCAAAGCAGATAATGATAGACTACTTTAAACAAAGCCTCCATCTTGGACCCAATATGTCTCTGGAAATTCTTTGTCATTTTAACATTTCCCCCGCTTATGATGGGATGCATTATTTGATAATATGAAAACCACAATAATGCTTTTTGTTAATCATATATACCAAAAACAAGTTTTCAATGCATGTGTAACATAATATAATAGAAAATAAACCCTCTTTACTTGCCGCTAATCACTCCACATGGCATCCATCTACCTCAAATAACCTCAAACAAATTGTCTTTATACCATTTGATTGAAGTTGGAGATTCTAAATGATTTCATTAATTAGAACCTATATATGGCCCTTGAGGCATGATTGCGCATTTCTTGGGAAATATGGTTACATTGAAGTAGGTTTATAATGGAACAAATTAAAGTCATGGTTCTCCAACCCACTTCATACCAATCATAACCTTAAGATACAAGAGATGATACATAATTCTACATGCAATAGAGTGAAGGAATTCCAATGGAGAATGTAAAGTTTGGCATGTTACTAAAGCTCCGTTTGTCTGGGATTCTAAATAAATGACTTTTTATTATTTGAATTTTTTATAATGAATTTTTTTTAAAGTTAAAGTTATTTTATGTTTGGATGAACCACATAAAAGTACTTTTAAATAAAACGGTTATTTGGATGTTAAAATTGATAAGCACTTTGAATGGGATAGTAGTAGTGCTAGCTAGTATCATAGAGCAGTTTGAATGGGGTTAGGATAAAATTGGATTTGTAACAAAATTTAATTTTTACTTCTGTTTTTTTAGAATCAACAAATCTTGACTTTTTTAAAAAGTATTATTTTAACTTTTATTTTAAATTCTGCATTTTCTAAAAATTGCTATCCAACACATAAAGTTCTTCAAAAAAAAAAAAGTTTTTAGAAACTTTTTTTTTTTTTTATAAAAAAACATTCAAACGCACACTAAAGCAAGGGAAAGGGGATTTACAAAAAAAAAAAAAAAAACAAGGGAAGGGGGGCAAAGTGTAGAATATTCCAATAACTATTAGTGTAGCTATTATTTTAAGTGTAGAATATAACACCTCGCTTTTTTAAAATATATATTTATATATTAAAAATGAATTAAAGGGTAAAATTAGTGAAAATTCTGAAATTAGAGTCAAAATACAAAGGAATGGTAAAACGGTAATTAGCCAAATATGTAACCCTAGAAAAGTAAAATTGAGTAGGAGGCCTCAAATGAGCAAACTAACCTTGGAAAAGGTTCCAGAACAAAAAATTGAGTGGTTAGGCCAGTTTCTGTAAATTTGGTGAATAATGTTTTTACCAGGTAAAAATATCGCGGTACAGTTGCACCGTAAAGCATGTCGAATCAATTTTGAGCTTTAGGTTTGGATATAAGTTATAAATGGTACATAGGACTAGGAAATATGATTTCCGGTAAAAATTGATGGAAATTGGTGTGTTTGGGGAAGCGTGCCCACAACTCGCCTAATATAACACCTCACAATTCTAAAATAAGTAATTAAAGTGTTAAGTGAGAAATTAAGTGAAGGATGAGTGAAAATCCCAAAGATTAGGCCAAAATACAAAGAAAGGGCAAAACGGTAATTAGCCAACACGCAACCCTAGGAAGGTAAAAAATTGAGCAGGAGGTCTCAGATGATAAAAATAAGCCTGGAAATGGATTCAGAACGAAAAATTGAGTGGATGGGCAAGTTTCAGAAAAATCAGTGAATAGTGTTTTTCGCGGGTAAAAATACCGCAGTCAGATTGCACCGTAAAATGTGCCAGTGGAATTTTGAGCTCTAGGTTTCAAATATTGATTTTAAATGGTCCATAGAAATAGGAAATATGATTTCTGATAATATTTGAGGGATTTAAGTCAATCTGTGGAAGTTTGTCAACGGAGCGCGCTGTACCTTAAAGCAGTGTTTTTCCGAACAACTGGAAAGCTCCAAATTTATCTGAAAGAGTAAAATTAAAGGATTTTGTTAAGATGAAAAATTATAATTTCTCATTAGGTTTTTAAATAGTGGATTTTAGTGATGATCAGAGGGAAATTCGGATGAGTTTTAAATCACGTGGGATCTGGTACCCACTTAAAGTTAATAAAACACTCAAAAGTCCCTGTTCACCTTCATTCCCACCCGTTCTCCTTCCCCCAACCGCGGCCAACAGCCCTCTTGCCCTCCATTTTTGCGCAAATTGCTCCTTGCCACAAGCCAACCAATTCTCAACCAAATTCAACAAAGTTTGTGTTGAATCTTGATGGAAAACACCTCCTAAACCCATTGGTAGCCTTGTTTAGCCTTGAAATTGAGTGTGTGAGGAGATCCATGCCCATTTAGGACGCGGTTTGCTTGGAGAAAAGGGTGATCATGTTGATTTTAAATGCTCCAATGGTGGAGTATACTTAGGTGGAGCCATATACCGTACAATTGGGTAAGTTATTTCTACATTTCATTGGTTAAATTTTGAGGTGTGATGTGATATGTGGTGTTAGAGAGCTCAAATGGAAAATGTCTATTAGATGATAATGTCTTAGAATGATGTATTAATGCTAGAAATGCAATGAAAATTTTAAGCGAAAAAAATGGATTTTTAACACCACATATCACATCACAACTCAAAATTGAGTCAAAGCATTAAGTCATTTCAAGTCAAGATTGAGTTGCTCGCAATAGCTTATTAAGTTAAACGCTAGGTTTGTTGAGTATAGGGAGATTGACTAATACAGTCAACTCGGTAAGGTTAAAAGTTTTGAGATTAACCATGGACCATCAATTATTGGATATATAGATGAAAGAATCAGGTTTAAATCATTGAATGAAATTTGTACCAAAAAAAAATTAATTAATTAAAAAACAAGCCATCTATAACACACCGTGTGCACCCGGTGTAATAACATACACATGATAATAAGTGCACTATATTTTTATAATTAAACACAGAAGCTCTTTCATGAATCACTAGACTAGATCTAGTATAAAAATGTGATTAACTTTCTCCTTTTTCTTATGTATTGCAATCATTATCGCCTCTTTGATCAAAATGAAATGGACGTCATTTCGTTTGTATTTTAGACTACTGGGAATAATTCCCTCCAAGATAATTTCTACTCGATTAACAGTTTAATATAATTTAAGCATGAACATACCTACATATTGTTTGGCCATCCATGGTCTAGTCTATCTCATAATCCTCATGTCTCCAAAACAATGTCCATGATGTTACTTACATTATTACATCAAACCAACAAAAGAGATATAATTACGTAAGTAACATAACCCTATACATACAGCACTATCAAGATGCATATACAATCAACAAGACATAGACATCTCCTATGTTCTCCAAAAGAATACATGGCATATACATCTGAAAGGAATAACATCATATCATGTACAAAATAATATGACATGTAAATCTCATGTCAGATAATATCTCTCCTCTGGCCTCTTTCCGTGCGATGCCCCAGCACCATCAGCTACTATACCTGAAATGTAAGTCCCCAAGCAGGGTAAGATCACCCATCTCAGTAAACTAGGGGTCCTTCGAGAGCACTGTAATACCCCGTGTGCACCCGGTGTATTAAACATATAATGGTAATAAGCGCAGCTAAATAAATGTGGAAGCTAAATTTTTCCAATTATGAACATTACCAAATTAACCATGTGGATTTACTTAACGTTTTTCAAAAGCCGCCTGTATTTAAATTTCAATAAATAACTACACTGAATAACCTCATATCATAAATAATGTATCAAGTCACAGAGCTACAACACGTAGACCAGACCTGTCCTGATACAATAATACAACTCGAGTCTAAATACCCATAGCTTATACCAATGTGGCATGGACAACCCCCATGCTCACCAAATAAAACAACGTAGTCATCAGGTCTCAAGTACAATAGCCATATAATAACAGGGCATAATCATATCCTAACATAACAGTCAAAGCATGCAACATATCATCAGCTCAACTCCGGCTTCATGCCACCATAGGTCTCAACCTCAGGAACACATGTACCTGGAATATGCCCCACACGGGGTGAGATTTCTAAAAAATTATATGCTCACGAAAACCTCATCTACTATGACCTATGTAAATTATAACATATCTCACTCCATCCCTTAAGTATTGGAGCAATTCAACCCCATATATATAGGTAAAATTTTATATCCAAAATTTTTGTCACAACTTTTCTCCTTGAAAAAAGGCTTTCTATTTTGCAAGAATTAAAATCTTACTGCTTTAATACTCAACTTTTTCTTGAATTCATAATCCGGCAAACTGAGTAGGATAACAATTTCTTCCAATTTTTCTTGTTCAACGTGATTTAGAAACAGAATCTTCATAAAGATAAGGAGAACCGATTGTAAAGAACCTATGGATTGGAAAACTAATTTAATGCTGTAGAAACAAGACTTCTCTTACTCAATTCCCAATACGTATTGCTCTATGCAAGTATAAAACTCAATTCCAAAGAGGTTTGCATAAAGAAATAAACAACCTTCTGCATCTTCGAAATACCACTGTGTATAAGGGGATGAGCGATTAAAATGCAAGAGTTTCTCAGAAAGAAAAAGAAATAATAGAGAGTACAGTCTGTACAGATACCTCTGATGAAGTGCAATTAAGAGTTTAAGACAATCGATTACTTAGTTCCATTATTCTCTTCAATATTTTAGAAGACATTAATTAAGCATAAAAGAATCTCACCAAAACTAAATGGTTGCGAATGGACTTGTTAGAGAATGAGCAAACCACATAAGTACAGACTTGTTAGTTTCTGAGCAGCCATGTCAATAGTCTTTATCTTCTTATCCTATGAGTAGGATAATGTATTAGAAACTAAAAGCACAGAATATGTGAATAATAAGTGATAATCTTGTCAAATTGACACATGCACAGTCATGACTTTGATATCAGCATGCAGTGGCGAATCCAGACTAAATTTTAACAAATTGTATTTATCATGTATAATTATATAATTAATTATAATTTGGCCCAGTTTAAAATTGTAATTTGGCCCGAGCTAAAATTTGTAATTTGGCCCTATCAAAAAATTAAAATATATTTGGTGAGAGATTTGGGTAAATTGTATTAAGTTATGTGTTCCATTTCCATTTATATAAAAAAATTAAAATATAGGGAAAATAAAAAAAAAACCCTATAGCTTTCTTCATAATCATTTACTTCCTCTCCAAAATTTTGAATCATTTACCCCCTGACTTAAAGTCAGGGGGGTAAGTGATAAAAAAAAAACTAGATAAGGGTGTAAATGATTCAAAAAAATTGTGAGGGGTGAGTGATAATTAAGAAAACTAATGGGTTTTTTTTTTAAGTTTTCCCTAAAATATATTCAATAAAATTTAAAAATATTTAATAAAATTATAATTCTTTTTTATGTTTCCTGCTCAAGTGTTTTGTATTTCTTTCAAGTAACAAATTAGGATCAAAACAAAAATGATAGTTTATTTGTTTTGAGTGCATAAATTCACTTTTCATTTTCTGCCTTTCTCACCTTGATTCTTTAAGGGGCTGGGACTGTTTTTAGAGCAATTCAGGGAAACTAAAAATTAAAATCCTAATGTCTTTTGCATACAAAAAAGGTGCTAATATTTTACATTTTGAAATTATTGTTATATGCCTAGGGGTGGTAAACGAGCCAGGGGCCTTTGGCTCGGCTCGTAAAGGCCTGAACTCGTTTAATAAAAGCTCGTGTTGGAATCGGGCTTTGACTTGTATAAAAGCTCGTTTAATAAAAAGGCCTCAGGCTCTAATTCAAAAGCTCGGCCTTAGAGCCTCCCAGACTAGCCTAATATATAAATATTTATTTATATTTTTTATACTACTTGTAATAACTCTCTCTCATCAATTTATTTCAGCCCATTTTATTGGTTTAACAAACTTTTTGAATGATTTTGTTCTATATTAAGCTATTTGGATATATATTGAATTTATGTATATTTATGGAATTACTAGTGCTCTTCTATATTATCCTTCATCCTCCTTCACACAAACAAACCCACAAAAACTCATTCGTTCCACTTGCACTGCTTGTTTGTGTCAAATTTTTTTGCATTTTTTTTATAATAGGCTAAGATAATATAAACTGTTATCTTCCTTCTCTCACTTTATTTTTTTTTATTGTAGACTTTGTAAATTATTGCTGCAAATTGGAAACTAAGATTTCTATCTGAAAATTGATTTTTTGTGGAATTCTGTTATCTTATTTTTATTTTTTAACATGCTAACAGACTAAGACAGTCTTCACACAGGCTTTTATTTTTTGTAAATAAACCAGGCCACAGGCCAATAATATATTCGTGACAGGTAACAGGCTAAGGCCAGTCGGACACGTTTAAATACAGGCTTAGCCCGTTAAGATCAAAGTTCAGCTCGGCTCGGCCCGTTAACACCCCGCCTGTAACACACTACTTCTGTAAAATTAATGAGAAAATCTGAACTTCGTGTGCATAGGTCCAATACTCCAATATATGGCAGGTGGGCTACACAAACCAAATAAACGTTGCCTTCGCCTGAATCACATTCGCCACACAAGTACATAACCAACCAACCAATTGGCCATTGCATTATCGATATGAGTTATCAAGTAGACAAATGAAATAATGAAGAATTGTGATTTGTTTTGGCATCAATGAATGTCTTCCTGTACATTTTGACTCCAGTAGTACTTGTCAATTGGTAGGCAATACTACACTATTTCCTAATTTTAGTCATTAGCCATGAGAGAAAGGTAAGGTAAAGTTAAAATTTATTTTAATGTTCAACAGAATCAGAACCTCAAAGTGGAAAATTTCAGTTTCCTATTATTCAATTGTATTGAAAAACTTACACACATCTCAATTTATTTACTTTTCTATTTTGTTTCAAATCAGTTTAATGTTTGTTACGCCAAACCCTTACAAGCGAGCAAAGTTAATCTGCACCGGAACCACAAAATGTTTGGTGGGAACAAGGAAGCACGGACACTCCAAAAAAAGGAAGAGTTGTGTCCGACACGCTCCGATACGGCGACACACTCCGACACGAAGTCGGACACGCGGTCAACTTTTTCCGACATGTTGATCGTTCCGACACGCGAATTTGACCGAGTCCGACACATTCCGACACGGTCAAATGGCATTTGCGTAAATTTTTTAAATTATTTTAAAAAAATAATATTTTAAAAAAAAAGTATTTTAAAAAAATTAAAATATATTAGTAAAGCTTCTACAGGATCATATCAATTTTCTCCTTTTTTTTCCTTTAAGTAAATAATAGATCATCTTAGCACCATCGTTGTCATTCCTGTTACGCTCTTACCGTATCTCCTCCTCCCTAATCTCTCTCTAATCTGATCTGATCTCTCTCTCTTTCATCCCTGTTCTTGTTTTTTTATTAAAGCTTCCACCTTTTATAATGTTTGATTGTGTTCTTGATGTTCTTATTTTATAGTGTATTCTTTTAGTTTATGTTTTTGCCTTTCGTAAAGAATACTGCTACAATTTTTGATATTGGGTGTCGGTGAATTTTTTTGTTGCTGCTGCCATTGGTTACATCAGTTTTTTTTTCTCCCTTTATGTAACACCTTGGATTCCGTCTTTGAATCAATTTTTCTTATGTGGTTTTTGTAAGAACCCGCACCGCTAATTAAGGTAATTAGTGAATTAATTATGATAATTAGAAAATGATTCCATAATTGACCTTAATAATTATTATTGGGCTTAAATAATTATACTGAGTGAGTAAAAATGCTGAAAGTCGCTTTTCGGAAGAAAAGCGCAGATACCGGTTCTGCTACTCGGTATAAATGCGTACCAGAAAAGTATCCCGGAAAATTATAACGAATGCATGATAATTACTAGAATATTATGTAGGACTTGTAAAACAAGTTTCAAGTCAAAATAACGTAAACTGATGCCAGAACTGATACTGGCTATGGAAAAGCGCGTACCGGAAAGGTGCTCCGAAAAATAAAATAAAAATATGACAAATCTTAGAAAAATGTGTAGGTCTAGATTCCAAAGTTTGAGATCAAGATCTTTTACTTTGCTATTAAGGCTAATACTGCGCGTTGAGGCTTAATGCCTATTTAAACATAAGTTGGCACATGATCCTAGGTCAAAAACTTATTCTCCTACGTGCCTCTTTTCTGAATATCCCTTCAGCCACCCTTGGTCACCTTCCCCTCCATTGTTGTGAGCCAAGGAGCTTCCTTTCTCCTTGGTTTCTTCTCTTTGTGCCTTGGGCTTGTGAGAGCTTACTTGGTGAGGGAGTGTGAGGTGTCTTTCCTCTGTTCCAGCCACAGAGAGTGAAATGGTGAGGTTCTGAGTTTGTGGTTTTGAGTGGTGGGAGTCTTGTTCTTGAGTGGTGAAGCCTCAAGAAGCTTTCTTTGTGAAGAAAGGTCCTTACTTGGGTGGCATTTTCGTGCACCCTTGAAGTCTGTACATTGGAGCTGACTTGTGAGCTCCAAGAGCACCATTGTTGGCTGCTCAAAGCTTGGGGTAAGTTTCCTACACCTTTAATCTTAAGTTTAAAGCTTAAAGTTGGTGTCTTGGCATGTAAAAGATTAAAATGAAGTAACCAACACCTAAGTGAACTTGTATATGCTTAAAAATGGATCCTTTAACGTGTACATGTGTTAAAAGTGGAATCTTTGGACAGGATATCCACGAAATGCAGAAACTACATTTTGTCGTGAGATATCCAGATATTTGTCGAACAGATATCCGGATATCTATATCCGGATATGGTATCCGGATATTGATATCCGGATATGGGACCTGGGTATCCGGATATGGCATATCCGGATATGTCCAGTGTGATATCCGGATATGGCATATCCGGATATGTCCCTTCTGATATCCGGATATCCTGGGTTTCGAAGAACAGTAGCTGTGCTGTGTGAACAGTGAACTATTGGGGGTTTGTGGACCCTAGAATAAGGAAGTTTAACTTCTGTAACTAATGAACTAAGTCAGAATCATATGATTAAGGGCTTATGGCTTTGTTGGAAGCCTTAAGACGTAAAACGTAAAGGAAAGGCGTAGTCTTTAAGTTGTATGCTTGTTGTGCATGAATATTGATGTATTATTGGTCCATATCAGATTGTGATACTGCTGTTTTTGGACTTGTGAGTGGTTGGACTTTTGGCTTGGATAGCTAGCTTGCAAGGTAAGCTTTCGTGTCCTCAATTTAGCCATTTTGTTGTTCCACCATGTCCCATGGGGATGGGTTTATGCATGCTGTGTTACATGCTTTAATATTTTGGAAATGCTGTTGAGCTATTTATGTGCAATGTGCTTTTATGAGATGCATGTGGTGTCCACCTATACGGTAAGCCTGAGTATGTGGTACATACAAGATGGTGAGGCTGTGGGTGAGGTACAGGTAGCGTCCATGTACTCATGTAGGTATAGACGTATTCCTACATTTCTCTGGCCAGTAGATTTGATAAACACACATGGCATGATTAATTGCTGCATCGCATAGTTTTGGAACTTATATTGTAAATACTGTTTTTGGAACTTATATTACACATGTAAGTGAGCTTGGGGTGGAAACTCCTTGAGGACCCCTTGTCTTACTGAGATTTCTTGTTAGAGATCTCACCCCACGTTTGGGGATGCTTATTTCAGGATCAGGTAATGTTGAGGGCTCAGGCGGCAGGAGGCCCGAGCTGAGTTGATATGATGATATGCTGACTGCTGTTATGTTTTCCGCTTTATTTATATTATTATGTTGAGACTGTTGATTGGGCATTGTTGCCTTATTTGGTGAGCATGGGGTTTGTCCATGCCACATGGTTTGATTATTGTCTTTAAATTGCTGTTGTAATTAAAGTATCAGGATTTTGACCCAGGCTACGTGTTGTAGTCCTGTGGCTTTAGATACTCACGTATTATTTATATATGAGGTATTCCAGTTAGTTGTCTTGCAATTTACATACAGGCAGTATTTTATGAAATTAATTAAGTAATCAAGTTGGCTAAGGTTAATGACGTCATAATTGAATTAAAGAAAAAGTTATTCCGCATTTTAATTAAGCGTGGCTTAATACGATAGTATGTTAACAATCCGGGTTAACACGGGCTGTTACATTTTATGGTATCAGAGCACTTTCTAGGGAAAAGCCTGTATGTATTGCAATAACTTAGGATGTGTCGTTGCGTGTCTACTTGCGTTCTCTCTTATTGGTGTGTGTTATGATAATGCATATGTGACCACATGGCGTGGGCCTGATCAACTCATTCTTTGCGTAACTTGTGCAGAGTCATGGTGCCACCAAGGAGGAACACTAGTACGAGTGAGGATCAATCGGATCCTATCCTGGCTGCATTGGCTGAGATGCAGGCGGCCCGACTAGCCGACCAGGAAGCCACGAGACTGGCAAACCAGGCGATGCTGGACGCTGTTCGAGATGCGAACCGGCAAGCCACGGCAGAGGTTCTGGAGGAGAACCGGATGGCCAACATGACTATGATGAGGGTCATGTTGGAGGAGTTGAGGGCTGGTCCTGCTGCTGGCCAGTGTCCTCCACCACCTCCACCGCCTCCACCTCCGCCTAGTCAATAGGAGGACACCCAGAGTCAGATGGGTGAGGGCAGTCACTTGACGGGGGATATGCAGACTATCCTCGTATTTACTGAGGATCGTGATGAGATCGATCGCCGGCTGAATGCTTTCCGTAAGCATAAGCCACCTTCTTTCGACGGATCTTATGATCCCATTGCTGCTGCCAGATGGCTACAGGCGCTGGATAAGATTTTCCGGATCATGCAGTGCACGGATCCGCAGAAGCTGTTGTTCGCCACTTACATGCTGGAGGGCGAGGCTCACGAGTGGTGGACCAATCTTTCTCACATCTACGAGATGCAGGGTCATGTGATGACGTGGCCATTCTTCGAGGAGAGCTTTCTGGGTCAGTACTTTCCTTATGACTCACAGGAGAGGAAGCAGGTAGAGTTCGACCGGTTGGCTCAGGGCTCGTTGTCTATCGACGAGTACCTGGCCAAGTTTAATGAGCTAGTCAAGTTCGCTCATTTCCGCATGGCGAGACCGACTCCTGTATTTCTTGCGGCAAAGTTCCGGAGGGGACTTAATGAGGACATTGCTGGACATCTTGCTGGTTCCGCTTCGAGAGACTTCGGGGCGTTGGTGCAGCAGTGTCGTGACATTGAGGACTACTGCCATGCGAGTCAGGCCAAGAAGGCCAAGGTTGAGGTGCCACAGGGTACCGGCGGTTCCGCTACCTGGAAGAACCGAAATTTTGCAAACAAGGGCAAGGGCAAACAGTTGGCGGCTAAGCAAGCGCCAAACCAGTTTAGAAAGACTGCTACTCAGGGGAACGCAGCTAGACCTCCTGCTCCCAGATGTTCGGGATGCGGGAAGTCACATTTTGGGCCGTGTTCTACCGGACAGCTGATATGCTTCCAGTGTGGCAAGGAGGGCCACTATTCCAGAGATTGCCCGATGGCGAGAGTTGCTGCAGTGCAGGCTGTGCCATTGCAGATGGTTCCTATTGGGGCACCAGCCGTGCCACCTACTACAGGGCGAGTGTACACACTAGATCGTCAGCAGTCGGACAGAGCTCCGAACCTGGTCAGAGGTACTGTTACCATTGGTGGTTCAGCTGTTGATGTTTTGTTTGATTCCGGGGCAACACACTCTTTTGTTGCTACCCCTATTGCTGTGGGGCTTGAGTTGCCCAGTGATGTGCTTTCTCCACCGATGCGGGTGACGACCGCCACCGGAGAAAAATGTTTGACCTCCACTGTTCATCGCGATGTAGCGTTTCAGTGGGATGGCCGTGACTTCTCGGTAGATCTGATAGGATTGCCGATGGCCAACCTTGAGATTATTCTGGGCATGGATTGGTTGTCCAGAAACTGTGCAATGATTGATTGTTGTGCCAAGAAAGTGGTGATGTCTCCGGGTGGGTCCACAGCCAGTTCCTCACCGTTCATTTCAGTCCTGCAGGCGAGGAGGGCCTTAAGAGCAGGGGCATTTGGCTATGTCATGTTGGGAGGTTTGGTGAGTGGGACACAGGAGGATCTCACTGGCATTCCTGTGGTGAGGGAATTCCTCGAGGTGTTTCCCGAGGAGATTCCTGAGTTTCCACCGCAGAGGGAGATAGAGTTCTCCATCGACTTATTGCCTGGTGTGGGGCCTATATCGTTGTCTCCATACCGGATGTCGCCACCGGAGTTGGCGGAGCTGAAGAAGCATATCGAGGAGCTTTTTAGCGAAAGATTTTATACGGCCGAGTGTGTCTCCCTGCGGAGCACCGGTCATTTTTGTGAAAAAGAAAGATGGGACCATGCGGTTGTGCACCGACTACAGAAAATTGAACAAGGTGACAATCAAGAACAAGTACCCTCTTCCACGCATTGATGATTTGCTGGATCAGCTCAGGGGTGCTTGCGTATATTCCAAGATCGATCTCCGATCCGGTTACCATCAGATACGGGTAAAGCCGGAGGATGTCCCAAAGACGGCGTTTCGCTCGAGGTACGGGCACTACGAGTACTTGGTGATCCCGTTTGGACTCACCAATGCACCCGCAGTGTTCATGGACTACATGAACAGGATCTTCCAGCCGTACCTGGATCAGTTTGTGATCGTCTTCATTGACGACATCTTAATTTGCTCCAAGACGGAGGAGGAGCATACTGAGCACTTGAAGATTGTTTTGCAAGTGCTAAAAGAGAAAAAGCTATATGCTAAGCCGTCAAAATGTGAGTTTTGGCTTAAGGCGGTGAAATTTCTGGGTCATGTGATTTCCGCTGATGGAGTTGCAGTTGATCCTAACATGATTGAGGCCGTAATGGACTGGGAGAGGCCCAGGACGGTTACAGAAGTGAGAAGCTTCTTGGGTTTGGCGGGCTACTATAGGAGGTTCATAGAGGGATTCTCCAAGATGGTGCTACCAATGACTCGCCTTACCCGAAAGGAGACTCCATTCGTGTGGACACATGAGTGTGAGGAGTGTTTCCAGGAGTTGAAGGAGAGACTGACTACTGCTCCAGTGTTAGTTCTTCCTGATCCTGCGGAACAGTTTGAGTTGTACTGCGATGCCTCTGGTAAAGGACTAGGCTGTGTGCTGATGCAGAAAGGGAAAGCGGTTGCTTACGCTTCAAGACAGTTGAAACCTCATGAGGAGAACTACCCGACTCACGACTTGGAGTTGGCAGCCATCGTTTTTGCTTTCAAGATTTGGAGGCATTACCTGTTTGGCATGAAGTTTGCTGTATTCAGTGATCACAAGAGCCTGAAGTATCTGTTTGACCAGAAGGAGTTGAACATGAGACAGCGAAGATGGATGGAGTTCTTGAAGGACTACAACTTTGAGTTGAGGTATCACCCTGGTAAGGCCAATGTGGTAGCCGATGCTTTGAGTCGGAAATCCGTGAGCTTATCCAGCTTGATGATGAGCGACTACGAGGTAATTGAAAAGTTCAGAGACTTGAGAGTGAACTCCTTGTTTGGGGGCGCACTGCTCGAAATGGAAACAGCAGAAGTGATTAATGAGCTGATGGAAAAGATTAAAGAGGCGCAAGTGCAAAGAGAGTGCCTTGATTATGTGAAGAACCAGGACGGTGTGTCTTGGAACGAGGATGGATTATTACTGTTTCAGAAGAGGATTGTTATTCCTCGAGGGCCATTGACCGAAGAGGTTATGACAGAGGCTCATAAGGGCCGGTTTACTATCCACCCTGGTGCCACAAAAATGTACCAGGACTTAAAGAGAAATTTTTGGTGGCCGGGCATGAAGAAGGACATAGCGGTCTACGTGTCCAAATGTCTTATTTGTCAGAAAGTGAAAATTGAGCACCAGAAACCGTCTGGTAAACTTCAACCTCTTGAAATTTCACAGTGGAAGTGGGAGAGTATTTCCATGGACTTCGTGGTGGAATTGCCTAAAACTCAGGCTGGTTGTGACTCTATTTGGGTCATAGTGGACAGATTGACCAAGTCTGCCCATTTTCTTCCAGTGAAGGTGAGCTTCACTACAGAGCAGTTGGCCAAGTGATGCTCTCCGGCAAGTATACCGATCGCACAAGTAATAAAGTGATAAGAAAAGTTCGTCTCCACAGGGATTGGGATCTAATATCAATTAAACTTTTTCTCAAAGAATGGAAAAATTCAAATAGGGTTGTGACAAATATTGTCAAATTGATGGAAATTCAAATCTGAAAATAAAAGACTTATTTTTGTATTTTTGTTTTGAGAAATAAAACAAAGAACAAAGATTAATTTTTGTAAATATTAAAAAACATTGCAGCCAGGGTTCATTCACCAAATGATCCCCTTTTTTACTCCGGATTGGTTTACAATAATTATTTATATAATTACTCAGATAAATTATCATCTAAAAGATTCAATAGTTAACCCTCAATTCCTTGCAAGGTTAACCCTTTAATCCCATGAGGAACCCCAATTCCTTGCAATGTTTCTCATGGGATCAAGCAATGGGCGCGATAATTTAAGCATCTGCAATCATATACACGTCTATTCCTAGCACGCATACAGATCGTTATCTTACCCCCTTTCGAGATCAAAACCCCAATATTCCTATCTAGGGTTTTGATCCTCTGAATATCCCCAACTATTAGATCGATCAATTCTACCAAAGGAAATATCAAATTCGCACAGAGTAACGATAAAGATAATTATATAAATCAAAAACCATAAACCAATCCTTCGTATCAAAGGTTCACATATGGATCGTGACCCTGACTACAATAAAAAGATCTAGCCAATCAACATACTGATCGCTGATCTAAAATTCAACATAAACTAAAAATAAAAGAGAAAGAAAAAGAAGAAGAAGATGAAGAACGAAGAACGCGAAGAACTCCACAGCTGCCCCTTTCTTCTCCCGATCCAGATCTGAATGCCATGGAATGGTGGAGGACCACCCTTTTTATACTTGAGTTTCTGGGCGTGGTCCATGTGATGTTGCGTGAATAGATAAGGATGACACTTCAGCATGATGTAATGCTGACAAAGCATCCTATCTTCTGCAGTGCTAGCTGTGTTTTGACTCAGCGCTTTGATTGCAGATTCTTTTCTTCAATTGCTTCAGCGCTAATTGAGGATAGTTTGAAATGTGATGTAATGTTTAAATGCTCATCCTCGCAATTTTTTTTTGAATCTCTTCCTTTTTAACTGGAACAAGATGAAGAACGAAGAACGCCACAGAGCCCTTATCCTCCAGTCTCTCCAGATCCAGATGGAATGGAATTATCAAAATGTGTGGGATTTCCTCTGAAGACTGAATTGTGTGTCATAGAGTGTGTGGAGAGGAACCTTTGCATAGGTAGCAACTAGGGTTTCGCCGCATCTTCCAAAATTATCCCTGAAACGTGTAATGGAATAATTAATTACAACTTTATTACCGAAACCTATAACGTAAAGATTTAATTAAAACTTTATTACGTAACTGAAGAATTAAATTAAAACTTATTACGTAACGAAAGAATTAATTAAAAACAATTTTGAATTCAAATTTTGAATTCAAATTTCGCTTCTTTTTCCTGTAAAAACACAACTAACAGGTGCATATTATTGACATACAAAGAATCAACATAATTAGCAAATATGTATTTAAATTGCTCTCTTATGACTCAATTCTTGTCAATTTTAAGACAGAAAAATCACACTTGCCAGAGGCACATCACCAAGCTTTATGTCCGCGAGATTGTGAGGCTTCACGGGGTGCCCGAGAGTATCATCAGTGATAGGGACCCGAAGTTCACATCTCGGTTCTGGGAGGCGCTGCAGGAAGCTTTTGGTACGCAGTTGAGATTGAGTACCGCCTATCACCCTCAGACTGACGGACAGACTGAGCGGACCATCCAGACATTGGAGGACATGTTAAGAGCTTGCACGTTGGAGCAGGGATCAGCATGGGATAGGTACCTTCCGTTGGTAGAATTTTCGTACAACAACAGTTTTCATGCTAGTCTGGGCATGGCACCCTACGAGGCGCTGTATGGTAGGAGGTGTCAGACTCCTACCTGCTGGTCTGAGGTTGGAGATAAAGAGTTATTTGGCTTGGACTTTGTTCAAGATACTACCCTACAGATCCAGATGATCAGGGAAAAGTTGAAGCAGTCGCAGAATCACCAGAAAAGCTACTATGATGTCAAGCATCGACCTCTGAAGTTCAGTGAGGGTGAGCACGTGTTTGTGAAACTTTCACCTGTCACCGGTGTTGGACGGGCACTCGGCGTGAGGAAGTTGAGCCCTCAGTTCATTGGGCCCTACCAGATCCTTGGTAGAGTAGGACCAGTTGCCTATCGACTCGCCTTACCTCCGAACTTAGCCAACATCCACGACGTGTTTCACGTGTCTCAGCTTCGGAAGTACATAGCAGACCCTTCGCACGTGGTGCAGCCGGATGATGTGGAGGTTCGGGAGAACCTAAAGACTCCCGTCGGACCACTCAAGATTCTCGATCGAGGCGAGAAACAGCTTAGAAGCAAGATCATTCCGATGGTCAAGGTGCAGTGGACTGGGCGTAGTCCCGAGGAGTGCACGTGGGAGCGAGAGGATGAGCTTCTCCGACAGTATCCCGACTTTCGAGACAGGTATGTTTCTGATTTTGAGGACAAAATCCTTAAAAAGGTGGGGTGAATGTAAGAACCCGCACTGCTAATTAAGGTAATTAGTGAATTAATTATGATAATTAGAAAATGATTCCATAATTGACCTTAATAATTATTATTGGGCTTAAATAATTATACTGAGTGAGTAAAAATGCTGAAAGTCGCTTTTCGGAAGAAAAGCGCAGATACCGGTTCTGCTACTCGGTATAAATGCGTACCAGAAAAGTATCCCGGAAAATTATAACGAATGCATGATAATTACTAGAATATTATGTAGGACTTGTAAAACAAGTTTCAAGTCAAAATAACGTAAACTGATGCCAGAACTGATACTGGCTATGGAAAAGCGCGTACCGGAAAGGTGCTCCGAAAAATAAAATAAAAATATGACAAATCTTAGAAAAATGTGTAGGTCTAGATTCCAAAGTTTGAGATCAAGATCTTTTACTTTGCTATTAAGGCTAATACTGCGCGTTGAGGCTTAATGCCTATTTAAACATAAGTTGGCACATGATCCTAGGTCAAAAACTTATTCTCCTACGTGCCTCTTTTCTGAATATCCCTTCAGCCACCCTTGTTCACCTTCCCCTCCATTGTTGTGAGCCAAGGAGCTTCCTTTCTCCTTGGTTTCTTCTCTTTGTGCCTTGGGCTTGTGAGAGCTTGCTTGGTGAGGGAGTGTGAGGTGTCTTTCCTCTGTTCCAGCCACAAAGAGTGAAATGGTGAGGTTCTGAGTTTGTGGTTTTGAGTGGTGGGAGTCTTGTTCTTGAGTGGTGAAGCCTCAAGAAGCTTTCTTTGTGAAGAAAGGTCCTTACTTGGGTGGCATTTTCGTGCACCCTTGAAGTCTGTACATTGGAGCTGACTTGTGAGCTCCAAGAGCACCATTGTTGGCTGCTCAAAGCTTGGGGTAAGTTTCCTACACCTTTGATCTTAAGTTTAAAGCTTAAAGTTGGTGTCTTGGCATGTAAAAGATTAAAATGAAGTAACCAACACCTAAGTGAACTTGTATATGCTTAAAAATGGATCCTTTAACGTGTACATGTGTTAAAAGTGGGATCTTTGGACTGGATATCCACGAAATGCAGAAACTACATTCTGTCGTGAGATATCCGGATATTTGTCGAACAGATATCCGGATATCTATATCCGGATATGGTATCCGGATATTGATATCCGGATATGGGACCTGGGTATCCGGATATGGCATATCCGGATATGTCCAGTGTGATATCCGGATATGGCATATCCGGATATGTCCCTTCTGATATCCGGATATCCTGGGTTTCGAAGAACAGTAGCTGTGCTGTGTGAACAGTGAACTATTGGGGGTTTGTGGACCCTAGAATAAGGAAGTTTAACTTCTGTAACTAATGAACTAAGTCAGAATCATATGATTAAGGGCTTATGGCTTTGTTGGAAGCCTTAAGACGTAAAACGTAAAGGAAAGGCGTAGTCTTTAAGTTGTATGCTTGTTGTGCATGAATATTGATGTATTATTGGTCCATATCAGATTGTGATACTGCTGTTTTTGGACTTGTGAGTGGTTGGACTTTTGGCTTGGATAGCTAGCTTGCAAGGTAAGCTTTCGTGTCCTCAATTTAGCCATTTTGTTGTTCCACCATGTCCCATGGGGATGGGTTTATGCATGCTGTGTTACATGCTTTAATATTTTGGAAATGCTGTTGAGCTATTTATGTGCAATGTGCTTTTATGAGATGCATGTGGTGTCCACCTATACGGTAAGCCTGAGTATGTGGTACATACAAGATGGTGAGGCTGTGGGTGAGGTACAGGTAGCGTCCATGTACTCATGTAGGTATAGACGTATTCCTACATTTCTCTGGCCAGTAGATTTGACAAACACACATGGCATGATTAATTGCTGCATCGCATAGTTTTGGAACTTATATTGTAAATACTGTTTTTGGAACTTATATTACACATGTAAGTGAGCTTGGGGTGGAAACTCCTTGAGGACCCCTTGTCTTACTGAGATTTCTTGTTAGAGATCTCACCCCACGTTTGGGGACGCTTATTTCAGGATCAGGTAATGTTGAGGGCTCAGGCGGTAGGAGGCCCGAGCTGAGTTGATATGATGATATGCTGACTGCTGTTATGTTTTCCGCTTTATTTATATTATTATGTTGAGACTGTTGATGTGTTGATTGGGCATTGCTGCCTTATTTGGTGAGCATGGGGTTTGTCCATGCCACATGGTTTGATTATTGTCTTTAAATTGCTGTTGTAATTAAAGTATCAGGATTTTGACCCAGGCTACGTGTTGTAGTCCTGTGGCTTTAGATACTCACGTATTATTTATATATGAGGTATTCCAGTTAGTTGTTGTAACGCCCCGTCTGCAGCCGGTTAATTAACATTCATATGATAGTAGGCGCAGCATGCTCAACTTAATTAATTTGGAAGCTAACTAAATAAATTTTATCTTTTTCCTTATGTATTGCAACCTTTTTACTTCAATGGCCAAAATAAAACGGACAGCATTTCCTCTATATTTGGACTACTGGGGATAATTCCCTCTATGATAACTTCCACCTGATTGATAGTTTAATATAATCCAGACATATACCATATTGCCCAGCCATCCATGGCATAGGCTATCTCAATATCACACTGTCTCAAAATAATGTTCATGATGTTACTTATATAATTACATCAAATAAACAAAAGAGATGCAATTAAGTAAGTAACATAGACCTGAAGCATGCATAACTAACAACATATACAAATTATCGACATGGCATAGACATCTCCTATGCTCTCAAAAAATACATGGCATGTACAACTCAAAATATGGTATGTCAGGTACAAATCTAAGTATCCACAAGATCCTGACAATCATGTCAAGTAATATCTCTCATCTGGCCTCTTGCCACGCGATGCCTCGGCACCATCAGCTCCTGTACCTGAAATGGTGATCCCCATAACACGGGGTGAGATAATATAATTACCTCAGTAAGCTAGGGACCCTTGGAGGGCTCCTCCACCCCTAAGCTCACTTCTGGTATAATCACAGTGTAAAAATCCATGCATGCATCAGAATATGTATGACAATGCAGTGTGCAATAATATAATCCTACTGGCCAGAGAATATAACAAGTATGTATTACGCAAGGAAACACCGTCTTGCAACATACCGTATGAGGAAACACTGTCTCATACTATGCATAAGGAAACACCGTCTTATGCCTCACACAAGGAAACACCGTCTTGTGTGGCACACAAACATACATACATACACGTGCAACATATAACAATTTATTTTCAACATACCATATCAAACTACCATCCTCCCTTGGAGTCTGGTGGAACAAACGGGGGATTAACCCCAAGGACCAAAAGCTTACCTCGCGAGCAAAGTCCTTCAATAATTCTCGGGTCCAGAGATTCACAACCACGATCACAACCTAGTTCCAAAAATGTGAATACAATTAGCATATCACTAATCTATCACAATCATTAAACATTCTCTTTGTTTATTCACTTGATTTATGCCTTAATCAATTTCTTAATGGTCCACATTGATTTCTTAGGGTTTCCCTATCTTAGGGAACGTCCCACAACTCGTCTAAAGTGGTTCCAACTCTAAATTAGTACGAAAACTCATTTTTCGGCAACTTATCCTACACTTGGAATAATAAAAATACATATTTTCTCCAAAGGCTTGATCCCAAGGATGCTCATCCATTAATATTTCACTTGACTCCATACTACATCAATAACCACACATAGAACCATAATAAAATTTCCACTCAAAGCCTTAAATCATGAAATTCCCACACTTTGTTCATGAGTCAAAACTTCAACTTAGTTAAAGTGGTGGTTTCTATGCTTTTTCTCTATTAAGAACATTCTCCTAACATAATTTGTGAAGATATTTAAGTTCATTTTCACAACTACTCTTCCAACCATGAAAACCCTCTTTGAATAACCTAAAATACAATAATTATTCATGAAACTACTAAGGGTTTGGATCCCATTACCTTTGGAACTTCAAATAAGGTTGAGAGAGATGATTTCCAAGCTTCAAAGCCTTTTTCTATGACCACCCATGAAGAAATCCGAAAATGGGGGTTGCTTGGGTGAGTTCTTTTCTTCAATTCTCTTAACTCCAACTAAAGCCCATGAAGATGTAAGGAAGATGTAGAAGAATGAGTGTTTGTTCAAGCTTCTTGAGTATTGAGAGCAAGAGAAATGGTGAGGTAGCAAGGAGAGAAGAAAACAAAACAAAAAAAAGAACCCTAGGTTGGAGAAGAGGAGCTACGGATGAAATGAGAGAGAATGAGAAGAATTGAAGTGTTTTAGTGTTTTAAGTCACATGTACTCATCATGTGGGTACACACTTATCTACCTCACTCACTTAACTCTCAATCCAACTTTAGATATTGGTTTCCAATATTTTTATGGTAATATTTTCATATTTACTTTCACTTTTCGAGTAACTTTATCTACCCGCATTTTTACCCCTTAACTGTCATTTTAACTCCTTTTTCACCAAAGATGACTTTATTTCTTTTTCTCTTATCTTCCTTATAATTATTCTTCAATATTATGATTAATATCATTAATTTATAATTAAATCCAACACTACATGTGAGGGTTATTATAGTTGTCTTGCAATTTACATACAGGCAGTATTTTATGAAATTAATTAAGTAATCAAGTTGGCTAAGGTTAATCACGTCATAATTGAATTAAAGAAAAAGTTATTCCGCATTTTAATTAAGCGTGGCTTAATACGATAGTATGTTAACAATCCGGGTTAACACGGGCTGTTACAGTTTTGGATTGGAAATAAAAATTGAAAGATAATATTTTGATGGGTATTATTAATTTTTTTATTTTTTGTTAAATTATTGAATATTAAATGAAATATACAGTATACACTATATAATTTAAAAATATTATTTAATATTAAAACGTGTCGCGTCCCAACGTGTCGAAATTCATAACTTTTTAAGATTGACGTGTCGAAGTGTCGTGTCGTGTTGTTGCTACATAGGGTGGGACTGAGGTGAAAGAAGGAGAGAAAAGATTAATGAGAGAGGAGAGAGAAAAAAGAAAAAAAATTTAATTCAGGTGTCAAATTTTAAGTGGAAGAACCTTGGTGGTCCTTGATCACATTAAAAATTTCCCTTACAAGCATACCTATCAGCTCTACAACTGAGGATCATGCTACTGTTGCTGCTAATTTTGATAGAAGTCACTACGGCCGAATGATCATCAATATTGTTAAAGTCAGAATTTCTGCCATATATACCCAAATGTCATTGAAATGCATAGCCAACCAACTAGGTTAGCCTAAAAGATTAAATAACCATACCTTTTTACATCATAGAGATGGATTATACAATCTCGTCCCCTCGAGGCTAGAAAGTAATTGTTTTTTACAATTTCATCATATATGTCTTGAGTTGGCAAGGTAAAACTTAATGTAAGAATCTCTGCATCATGAGCACCCTGTCTTAGGTCAAGTCAGACCCTCAAGTCGATTGCAGAAGTGAAATAGTAAAATGCAAGAGGAGAGATAGAGAAGAACATAGGCAATTTGTTTAAAGTGGGAAAACCTTCTCCAATGTGAAGAAGTAAAAACCCACGGGACACTAGTCCAGAATTAAACTTCCACTATAAGAATAATGGATTACAACAGTCAAACTTCCCTAGTCTTTCACTAGAGGTACAATCAGATAATCAAGCATCACCTCCAATGCTGGTATTCTAACTTCCCTAGAGAGGTCTCATTCAAACTTTCTCCTAGAGATATTCAGTCAGGTTCTTTCTCTCATGGAGGATTTCGTCACCTCACTTTGTTGATCTCATCTCTGCCTCTATTTATAGATGGCTAGGAAGGATATCTTCAATGCTCTTGATTCTTCTCCATTTAATGAGGATGATTTCAATACATCTCTTCGTTCTCCCATGAAGTCCTTTTATTTTCCCATGAAGCCTTGTCATTCTTCTATTGGAATTTGTATCTAACTAAGGAGAAATAATCCAACACCCTGAAATAATGTGAAGGATATGAATTGCCAGAAAAAATGCAGTGTACCCTTAAATATGGTTTGACTGCACAATAATTTTTAAAATTAATTTAGGTGCATGAAGTCACCTGCAAACATGTGTATTCAGATGTTTGAAGGTTGTATATATGAAGGTTTCCTTTGCAATCACCGACAGCGAGACACTTTCCATCTGAACTAACAGTAACTGATCGAAAGTCTTGACTGGTAAGATCTGCCTTAACTGCATCACGTTCAAAAGTCCCAGCACTAATTGCAGCAATGAACATGAAGATTACATCACTTGAGAAATAGATAACTTAAGAATTTAATTGAGAAGCTTTGCCCACAATTTTTAGTTACCTAAACATGAAGAACCCAATAGTTCAGTCTTCAACTGTTCAACATCTTTTGAAAAATTAGATTGCAAAGCAATATCCCATAGCCTAATTGTACCATCAGCAGAGCATGTTGCAAAAGAAATACCCTCCGAACAACCTCTAGCAGTGCATGCAAGAGATGGATCATGCATCTTTTCACAACATAGATTCTTGATATCACATATGCACTAGGAATGTGAAACTAGCACAAAACACTTTGTTGCCTGGACTATAAGGCCATATTTTTTAAGCATTAACCACTAACAAATTTATACGTTATCATATGGCCTAGAAAATACCGAGTAAAAAAAAAAAAAAAAAAGCTCACTGCATCATCCGCTAATTTGCAAGCAAAAAACCTAAATGTAGCAAGAACTTAATCTATCATGAATGGGTAACCAACTTTATCAAGCATGATATAATGACAACATAACAAAGAAATCATTTACCTGATTCACATCATGAATGTCCTAGATGTAGGGACTATGATCTCCGTAAATAACCACTATAAGGTAAAAATAGAGAATATATCAACGCACAATGCAAGATTGTAAAATACAATTACCAAAACATGTTGAAGATGTCACTCACCAAGCTTGTGGAAGACTCAAAATTGTGCGACTGCATCACGCAGGGCAAGCATGATGCACCCCAGCAGCTGACTCGCTTGGATTGGGCTTTTTCATTATTTATTTAATAATGCCGAAGCAGGAACCAATTGACTAAACAGAAAGAAGAACGAAACAAGGATGGCAAGAAAATACTATTTCTCTTTTCTTAATTTTATTTAACCAAAAATAACCTAATAACAATAGGGTTCTCCAAGCCTTAAATAGGTAAAAATAAAATAACAAAAAAGTAAATAACTATAATCATGCACAATTAAAGAAGATAACGCACAATCAACGTACACTCGTACATAATCTAAAATAACAAAAATGAAATAACTAGCAATTATTAAAATTCCCTAAATAAAGAAATAAATAATGGAAAAACTCAATCCAAGCGAGTCAGCTCGGGTGCATCAAATCAACTGATGAAAATCCTGTTCAGGAACAACGGAGTGGCAAATAGTATTGTTTTCTTCACAAAAATTTTTGGCCTTTGAATATAATATACTGCCCACGTATTCTAGAGACATGGGGGTAAATAATTGGACTGTTTAATTATTGCAGGCACAAGCAATTAGCTTTCCCGATACAGATAATGCAAAAGCTTTTTGTACCTGAAAAGACAATTTGAGAATTGTAAGAATTTATGAAGAACTAACAGCCTAACACTAACTCTTAATCAAATTTAAACTAGTACAGTTCATAATGGTATGATCAATTCTACTTTATGAGTTTGTCATCTTAGAAACTAGAAACATTATAAGAATGTTCCAGCTCGCACATCTACTTCTACATGGGAAAACTATTTTAAGTCTTTACAAGTCAGTTATAACTTAAGGTTTCATCCATCAACATTTCCTCTTTGGAAAGATACATATGCCATGCTTAGATATATTACGAAAATGATAAATAGCTGGACATACCTTCAAGGCCACAGACTTTTTGACTGACAAACCATAATGAATAAGGTACAAAATCTCAACCCAAAAACAAATATCAATCTTAGACTCGCTCTGAACTGAACCGAACCTGAATCAGTCAATGCATATATGGGAAAGCAATCACCAGCTTGTTTACAATTATCATAGCTGCTTCTGCTGCACACAGAAAAAGCAATAGATGTAAAAGAGCTTCCTTTATGAATAGAAATATTGGCAGGCTTTTCATGTATTGCTAATGAGCAAGAAGCAGTAAGTAATAAAATTCAAGACAAGCATATAGATTCCTAAGGTGTAACCAACCATTGGGTGAGAGACAGATGCATGCAACTCCATATAGATGACCTTTCAATTCGGAGGCAATGGCCAAAGTAGAAGAGTCCCATACTAGTACAGAGAACTGGCTCCCTGCCTGCAAATCCTAGTTAGATTCTAGTAAAAATTGTAAGAAATGAAGCCATTATATGTTATTCATTTATTCTCAATCTTTTCCATATCCATACTAGTACTGAATGAGGAATGATCCTTTCATGCATGAATCAAGTTCATTTACTGATGCCATAACCGTGAACATGATATCCTTACTATCGTACCTCAACTTTTTGAAAAAATTAACAAAGAAATCAATGATTACAACAACCATTTGTTATTTGTGCTACAATACTAATAGTTTGTTTAAATATGCATAACTAATTTCGTAAAAATAAATAAATCATAAAGCATTAACTATTGAATAGGGATATAGTTACCTGAAAGAAGTACAGAATAAAAGAAAAGGACATTAAGCATGAAAGAATCTCACCGAAACTAAATGGTTGAAGTTAGGCAAGAACTTTCTCTTCGTCTCAGGTTGATCGATCTTCTCAATTGAGAGATCCCCTATATCGATAATACACATTCCAGTTGACCGAGCCTAATTCGAATTGTTTTGTTCCGAAGCAAAGAGATCCACGGGACGGTTTGTCCTATTCAGATATTCACCACCAAGAAGTATTGAATTCTCTTTCTTTTCGACACCAATAACAATTTCACCATGCCCTGTGGCCTTTGCGACCATCTCTCCGGTGATGAAGTCATATATGCAAGTGGACTTGTTAGGGAATGAGCAGACCACATAAGTACAGCTTGGATCATAAAATTTATAGGTTCTCCATAAATTTTTTGATTGTACGACCTAATTAGTTTCTGAGCAGCCATGTCAAACATCTTTATCTTTCATCCTATGAGTATGACAATGAAATTAGAAACTCAAAGCTCAGAATAAGTGAATTATGAGTGATAAACTTATCAAATTGACACATGCACAGAACGACTAGGACTAAATTGTTTTAGAATGTACTTGGGAGGTCTTCCACATCCATGTCATAAACGGTTCCACATCATGAAGCCCTTTGACGATGTTGCTGCAAAATTTTATAACCATTATCAGCTATAACTACATCACGAAGGACCATGAAACTGTATGAAAAATGTATTATGTTAATCATATAGTAAATCATTCAGTGCCATAAAAATAATATTGTGTTCACTTGTTATTGTATTAAATAAGCACATAATCATCAAATGGCA
>JAVKPL010009315.1:0-36879 GCA_032173675.1 Gastrolobium villosum
AACTCAAATTGATGCTGTTAAAATTCCTATACCTCAATAGTAATGGACTAAGATCACTAGAAAGTAAAAACAATTGCTGAATTTTGTTTGTGATGAACCTCTGTAAATTTGCAAAGACCCTTCTACTTTATAAAATTAAGATCTGATGTGTCTTGTTATATTTACTTAATCTCCTGTAGACTAGTAAATTATGAAAGTCTGTTCGTGATGTTTGTGAGGTGTTTATTAAATTGAAACTTCTCTATAGGTAAGGATTAAATAGGAGATAGGCGAAATTATAAGCTGTAACATGTAAAGTGCATAGATAAAATGAGCATAGTGAAGGTCTCAGTTAAATAGTTTTCTGTCTGTACTAGTAGTAGGCAGCCAGATCCGATTGTTTTGAAATTTGTCTAAGTAGGGATGGTATTATTTTTGTAGCAACTGGGAAGTAATCTGATGAACCAACTACTGACCCTCAACTTTGAATGTGTAAATCTAAAGGTCACCTTGTAGGTAATTACGTGTACTTTTAGAAGAGTAATTATAGCAGGTGGGCAAATAAGAGAGAAATGGAGTGCCAATGAAGTGGACACACGTAATGAACTAGAAATATAAATTGAAAGATAATCATCGGTATGCTGACTTCGGACCAGAATCACATTTTGTTGAGCACTAGAATAAAATTTCTTAAAACCTTAAAAGGAGAGCACGAAAGTAGAAGACACAAGTGGTTGGTCATTGTCGGTCAACTATCAAATATAGAATTTATACAGTAAGAATTACCGTACTTCTAGATGTGTTTAGTTGCTAACTAGTAGGTAATAAAGACTTGAGCCTCATTATGATTTTTGGATAACTAGGGTCCATGGGTCGATTATGGTCTTTGATTTTCGGGTAAGAAGAAAATAGAAATTTGTCTGTTATGATTAAGCTTTGAAAAGATTTTTTTCCCTAACGCACAATTAAAATTTCGTTATATGTTGTCTAATGACTATGTATGGTGCAATTGGGTTGTAATACTTTGAATTAATTGATGACTTTGATAGATGCCTAGCGAAAAGGGATATTAGGTCTGGCGTGATTATAAGTGTGTGTAGTACCCGACTTAAGTAGTTTCGGAATGGTAGAACGGAGTTTGAGGACAAACTTCAAATTTGGTGGGGAGAGTGTAACATCCCGCATGATTAGGAAATTTCATAACTTGCATTTAGGGGTAAAGCATACTAGAAATTCGAATTGTATGGAGTAGTGGTCTTGTCTTTAAATCACATAGTTTTTCCATAGAATTGGATAGGCCTAACTGTGAGAATAAATAGAATTACGTCTAAAGGAAATATTTATTTTAGGCATTTAATTGAAGAGTATAGACATGCTTGATTGTGTCATATATGACATAAGATAGTGTTTAAAAGACTTGGGGAATCTATTAACTTAGTGGGTTGGTGCATGAGTACTTAGAACCTTTGGATTTTAATTAGTTGTGGTCACACCTTGTCTTGACCCACGGCCCTAGAGCATTGGAGAGCCTTATCCAACCCTTGCTTACCTTTGGCTTATTTTTAGAAACTCAAAATCTGCACCTTTTGGATGGAAGTTCGGTTGGCAAGCAAGTCACCCTTATTTCCTTGTTTCTTGCGCAGCTTTGGGGAGTGTACAAGCTGGTGGCTTGTGCCTTAAGTCAACCTCAAATCACACTACCTTCTCACCTCTTTCCTTGTGCGCATAATGGGTAGCAATTGGAACAAATCTGTCTTGCTTTTGCTGCAACTTAACCCCTCCTAGGCTGCACATTTCAGCCTGCGCACAGCCCTCTCTTTTTCTGCATTGTGCAGCCCCTAGTCCTCCTCTCCTTGCTTGAATGCTCCTAGCCCCATGACATTACATGACTGCCAACATGACTGCCATTTACCTGTCCTTTTTACCCCCCTAGGTGCGCTAAGTTCAAGGGAGAAACTTGCAATAACTTGTATTGCGCACAGCCCTCCCTTTTTCTGCTTTGTGCAGCCCCTATTCCTCCTCTCCTTGCATGAATGCTTCTAGCTCCTCATGACAATACATGCTGCCATCTGCTGTCCCTTTCTACCTCCCTAGATGCACTTAGTTCAAGGAAGAAACCTGCCATTTCTTGCCAAAGTCATCAGCCTTGTCATGCCTTGTCTTGGCACCCCTTTCACGGTCTCCTATGTGCAGAAGAGTGCAGATTTCTGATTTTGCTTTTGAGGATTAGTAGCTTTCATCACATGGCAAGCCTCACCCCTTTTGTTTGTCACTTGTGCGCACATGTGAGAGTCAAATGCTGATTTTGTGGCCTTTGAGGAATGCATGACAGCCCTCCCTTACTCTTCCCTCAACCGATGGAGTGAGGACAATTTGTGCAGGCTGCCACTTTGTCTCATTGATCCATCACTATCAAAGTTTTCCCACCTTGTGCGCATAGGGCAGTGTGAGAGGGAAAGGTTCTGCATGTTTGACCAAAAACCATCCTCATCCATCACCATCCAACCTTATGCGCATAGGACTTTGTGAGAAGAAGAAATTGCTTCAAGTTTGATCCATCACCATCCAACCTTCCAATCTTGTGCGCATAGGGCAGTGTGAGGAGAGAAAGTTGCTGCAAATTTGACCTTAGATACTCTCCTCCATCCCCATCAACTCTTCCAACCTTGTGCGCATAAGTAGTCCTTGGTATGTGTCCTCTTGCTTTTGCAACTCACTTAGCACACTTACACATAACCTATGCCACTTGCTTGTCCCTTGTGTTGCGCTGATATGGCCAGTGTGCAGGCTGGTGTTTTGTGGCAGCCTTGTCATCTTGCAACCTTGGAGGGAGAGAAGTCAGACCTGCATGATAGGAAATAGGCAGAAACCTCTTAGTTTTTCCTTTCCTTGTGCATTCATGCTAAACCTTCAACCTTTGAGTGGACCAAAACTCCTCATCCTCTGATTCTGACTTGGACAGCCCCTTTACAGATCAAGAATGCGCAGAATCCTGATACCTTGCAGCCTCAAATCATGTCTTTGCTTGTCAACCATCCAGCCATCATTCCCTAGTAGCATGCTTTGTCTTGGGCAGAAGTAAGGGGCAGAGGTTTGTCACTCTTGATGACTTAGCTTAGCATTATCTTACATGCACCCAATGAGGCTTTGTGTTCGGTCTGAAGTGAGCAGAAAACTTCCCCAACCTCCTTCCTTTGCGTGCTCCATGGAGAGGAGACTCAAGCTCATCCTCTAACTTGTGTAGTGTATATAATCAGCCTTCATGTTCCCTTCTCTTCCATTCCTTTGCGCTGGAGGAGTAGACAATATAGGTTAACATTACTTAACAAACAGAAACCAACTTCCTACCTATTCTTCTAACCGTGAATTCCTTCTAAGTAGCACCATCTTCCAACTCTTTTATTTTCCTTCTGTTACTGCTCAACCGAGGACAACATCTAGAGAGGGTGAGCCAAGTTCAACACATCCCTCTTTTCTCCTTCCAGCAGAAGCAGCCTCCATCTTAGAGCTATGTATCGGTTGCTTTGCATTTTTCTTAGAGGTAGGCACTCCTTTCTTCCCTCTGTTAAACCGTGATGTATGCTTGGGAAAATGGTTTTTGTTCCTTATTTTAAGCCCTTCTTAATTCGAACATTTTATATCCTTAGGTTATAGACTAGAAGCATGAATAGACTAAAACTTGAAAGACTATCTTATAATTTGGGACTGAGTTAAGGTATCTAAATTATAAGGATTTTAAATGAGGAGGACTGTATGTGTAGTCTGCACCAGTAGCACCTTTCTTGGAAGTAAATGTGTTTAGAATAAATTGTCTCGTATGGTTTGGTGTAGATGTAACCGATTCTGACTTGAGGTTTATCTCTGAAAATTTATGAAACAATTTTTATGAGCATAGAATATGGCTCACTTGGAACTTTGGGACAGCTTGTATGTTTAGCACACCCTAAAGTGTAAGGTAGGATATGAGAATAAGAGTCATGAACCTAGTGCATGCTAGCCTCTAAACCCGATTTGTTAGTATGGAATTAGTGTCTTTGTGTATATGATGAACTGTCTTGAGGGACTGCGTTATACTCCTAGCCCTACATGCATTAAACTAATTTACAGCATGCTCATTAGTCAATCCTAGCGCACCATATATATAGTTTAGATGAGAATGAGAATTGAAATCTTCTATCTTTTGTGAACCGATTCTGCCTTGGTTAAGAAACTTGGAATTTGATTGTATCTAATCATTGGTAACTCTTTTATAAGGCAAAATATTGTTAGGAATGAAAGCTTGAAAAACGTATATGTATGCATGTGGGAACCTAGGGAAAAATGTAGATTTTGTTGCTGTATAAATTCATTTAAGATGAGATGAAGTCAGAATATTACTTCCTTAAGAGGAGCCTTTTAAACCGAACCCTCTCATGATGTAAACAGTGGAAAAATGGTAGTTCTAGCAAGGGATAATATTGTTCTTAGGGCAGTATCTAATATTGGCACTAAAAACACTTCAATTCGATGAAGGTACATGAAATAGAAGCCTAGGACTTGTTGGTGAAGTATTGGAATAGCATGAAATAAATTCTGATTGCATATGTATATGTATCTATTTGATTAGGTGCACAAGAACTTAGCTCTTGGAATGTTTGATTGATATGTGGATTGATGATGTTTGGCAAAGAATGTTAAAGACACGAGGTAAGTGTCAGGCGATGATGCCTAATGTAACTATTGACTACTGGTATAGAATTGTAACATGATGCTCCATATGCCGAAAAAATATTATGTTCCATTATAATGAAAGGAAACTGCCAAAAATGTGCCGTGATGGCTATATGACTATGAGGTAAAGACGTTATGTGGCAGCATAACGCATATGAAAGGTATATAAGCATGCATCTTACATTATACCGCATTTTTACGCTTTGTGTGTGAAAGCATAGCATGACATGCATGTATCATGATCATATAGGCCTTGTTTTAGAATAGTTATGTACAGGACCATGTGTTTGAGCAAGCATCATATAGGCATCCCCAAGGTACCGGGGTATGGGACACTTGGCATCAGTCCGCATAGGCCCACAGATGGAATCCACATGGAGCTCAGGTGCCAAGGGATAATTGATTCCACTGTGAAGTGCGCGCACGACGGTGCTAAAAGCGCAAAGGAAAGGGCGTTATATACGCAATATATGAATATGATGAAAAGGAAAGGCGTTATATGCGCTATATATATATGAATATGATGAAAAAGAAAAAGGAAAAGGAACAAGGATATGTTGAAGTGACTGTTTATGATTTTGTGCCTAGTTAATACTGTTATATTACTGGTTTTATTGCCACACTACTGGGATTTTTCTCACCCCTTCGGGGCTGCTATTTTCCAAAATGGCAGGAGGACGTAAAAGCTTTTGAAGAAGTGAAGTTGCTGTTGCTTGCTGATGCATAGATTTTTGCTGTTACTGTTTGATTGTTGGATGACTGTAATGCTGTATATTTCGGTACTCTTGGATGACTGTAGACTTTATCACCTTCTATTCTGTTTTGATTCTTTTATGAGCAGTGACTGTTTTGGAAACGTTTTGTGAAAAGGGTTTTTGAACGTTTCTTTAAGTATCGAATTTTAACAGTTTTACAGGTACTTTACGGGTCATGTTTCAAAGGGCAAACGAACTCCGATTTTCTATTATTTTATATGCACGCGAAGCCCCGAGAATTTACTTTCAAACTGTGCAGGTTTTATTTTTATCCGAAACCTGTGCGAATTTTAATAAGCTTTGTTTTACAACTGGTTTTCCTGAAAACGGACAGAATGCTCAAGCAACTTGAGAGTTCTGTTCCGTGGGGCTATTCACCTCCGAATCGCGTATAATTTATATGTATGCGACGCCCCGGATGTCTAGTTTTTCAGAAGCTTGGAATATTTTTTTATCGCATCTGAATTCGATTTTATACGGATTTTATAAGGCAGCAAGGTTTTCTGAAAAGTATAGAAAATTCAGCAAAGTGTTTTATAATTAAAATTTCCTATGATTGATAATGATTTCATTTTGTTAACAGATTTCATAAGAATCAATTCTGGATCATTTATTGTTTGTAATTAATTAATGCTGTGATAAAGTTTTCAAAAGAATGCTTCCATACCGCTGTAATTCTAATACGATTTAGCAAACAACCCTTTTGGATACATACAAGAGTGGGTGTTACATGTGCCGTGATGGCTATATGATTATGAGGTAAAGACGTTATGTGGCAGCATAACGCATATGAAAGGTATATAAGCATGCATCTTACATCATACCGCATTTTTACGCTTTGTGTGTGAAAGCATAGCATGACATGCATGTATCAAGATCATATAGGCCTTGTTTTAGAATAGTTATGTACAGGACCATGTGTTTGAGCAAGCATCATATAGGCATCCCCAAGGTACCGGGGTATGGGACACTTGGCATCAGTCCGCATAGGCCCACAGTTGGAATCCACATGGAGCTCAGGTGCCAAGGGATATTTGATTCCACTGTGAAGTGCGCGCACGACGGTGCTAAAAGCGCAAAGGAAAGGCGTTATATACGCTATATATGAATATGATGAAAAGGAAAAGGAAAAGGAACAAGGATATGTTGAAGTGACTGTTTATGATTTTGTGCCTAGTTAATACTGTTATATTATTGGTTTTGTTGCCACACTACTGGGATTATTCTCACCCCTTCGGGGCTGCTATTTTTCCAAAATGGCAGGAGGACGTAAAAGCATTTGAAGGAGTGATGTTTTGCTGTTGCTTGCTGATGCGTGGATTATCTCTGTTGCTGTTTGTTTAATTGGATGACTGTAATGATTAATGTTTTGGTACTCTTGGATGACTGTAGTCTTTATCATCTCTATGTTAGCTTGAACTCTTATGAACAACGGCTATTCTGGAAAACGTTTGTGAAAAGAATTTAAGTGCTGAAATTTTTACAGTGCACCTTACGGGTGGTGTTTTTATGAGCTAACGAACTCGGATTTACTATTATTTTATATGCACGCGAAGCCCCAAACGTGCTCTTTCTAAATCACTTGAAATAATTTTTATCGTCCAAACAGAAGTTATAAGAATGCTTGAATTGCCTTACGGATTTGTATACTACTATGAGATTCTTTGTTAGCTCATGTGACGTTAACGACTCTAATTCCGCTTAGCAAACGACTCTCTTGGATGCATACAAGGGAGGGCGTTACACTAATTGGTATCAGAGCAGTTTGGTCCATGGATTTGCTTGTGTTTGATTGAATTGATTGTTGATTGTGTTTATCTGCTGATTGACTGTCTAAATGTGCTATAGTTTAAGTATATGTTAGCTAGGATGGTTAGATTGTTTAGACTGTTCTGTGATAAGACACGGATGCAGAGCTAACTTGTCCGAATTGAACCCGAGTACCTACTTGGGACTGCTACCATGAATAACTTGCGGTGAGCCTGATCAACTCATTTCCTGATATTGTGAGTGCAGAATCATGGCAGGTGGTCGCGGTTCAACTCGGGGAAGGTCTGGCGATGCGGAAGAGGATCTTATCACTACCATTGGGGGTCTGGCAACGTTTATCCAGAATTTCTCTCAGATAGTGCAACCTCTTACTCGTCTCACTCGGAAGGATAAGCCTTTTGAGTGGACTGAAGCTTGTGAAGAATGTTTCTTGGAACTAAAGAGCAGATTGACGAGTGCTCCCGTACTCACGATTCCGGATCCCACCCGAAAGTTCGAAGTATACTGCGATGCGTCGCTGAAAGGACTTGGATGCGCGTTGATGCAGGATCGTATGGCGGTAGCTTACGCATCTCGACAACTTAAGCCTCACGAAGAAAATTATCCTACGCACGATTTGGAGTTAGCAGCTATAGTGTTCGCACTGAAAATCTGGAGGCACCACTTGTATGGTTCGCAGTTTGACGTGTTCAGCGATCATAAGAGTTTGAAGTATTTGTTCGACCAGAAGGAGCTGAATATGCGGCAACGAAGGTGGATGGAATTTCTGAAGGACTATGATTTTGAACTTAAATACCACCCAGGAAAGGCAAACGTGGTAGCTGACGCCCTGAGTAGGAAGACACTGCACACTGCAACTCTGATGATGGAAGAGCTGAAATTGTTTGAGGCCTTTCGAGACTTGAACTTATCGGTAGACGAGAGAGGGAATAGCATAAGATTGGGAAATATACAGGTGGAGAATGAATTGATCAGTAGAATTAAGGAGGCTCAGAAAGATGAAGAGTTAGTCCGTGATTTGGTTGGCAATCAAGATGTTGTAAAGGATGAGAATGATGTTTGGAGATTTCAAGGACGGCTGGTTGTGCCGAATGAAGAGTTGAAGCAAGAAGTTTTACAGGAGGCTCACAAGGGTAAGTATGCAGTTCATCCTGGATCCACGAAGATGTACCATGATTTGAAGATCTCGTTCTGGTGGCCGGGTATGAAGCGTGATATTGCGGAGTATGTATCTCGATGCTTAACTTGTCAGAAGGTGAAGTACGAACATCAGAAGCCATCGGGACTCCTTCAACCTTTGGAGATCCCCGAATGGAAGTGGGACAGTATTGCGATGGATTTTGTAGTTGGACTTCCTCGGACGCGAGAAGGATATGATTCTATCTGGGTGATTGTTGATCGTTTAACGAAGTCAGCTCACTTCTTACGTGTTAGAACCACGTATGATACAGAGAGGCTTGCTAGAATTTATCTGCAGGAGATTGTGAAGCTGCATGGAGTTCCTACGAGTATTGTCAGTGATCGGGATCCCAAGTTTACATCTAAGTTCTGGGAATCTTTTCAAAGAGCATTAGGGACCCATTTGAGACTGAGTACTGCTTACCATCCGCAGACCGATGGACAGACGGAACGCACCATTCAAGCATTAGAGGACATGTTGCGAGCATGCGTTTTGGAGTTAGGAGGCAGCTGGGATAATTATCTCTCTTTGATTGAATTCGCTTACAACAACAGTTACCACTCCAGTATTCAGATGGCACCGTACGAAGCCTTGTATGGGAGAAAATGCAGATCCCCTTTATGTTGGACTGAAGTGGGTGAGCGAAGTATGTTAGGACCTGATCTAATTCAAGAAACATCCGAGCAAGTAAAGAAGATTCGGGAGAATATGCAGCGGGCTCAGGCCAGACAGAAGAGTTATTACGACGAGCGTCATAAGCCTCTATCTTTCGAAGTCGGAGACCATGTATTTTTGAGGATCACACCTACATCGGGACTCGGAAGGAGAATGGGAGTAAAGAAGTTAAGTCCACGGTACTTAGGACCGTATCTGATTATGGACCGGATTGGAGAGTCTGCATACCGGTTGGCTTTACCACCCAATTTGTCAGGAATTCACAATGTATTTCATGTGTCACAGTTACGGAGGTATCTCTCTGACCCATCTCACGTGTTACAGCCGGAAGAGGTGGAACTAAAGGAAAATCTGACTTATCAAGTACAACCATTCCAAATTCTTGAAAGATCCGTCAAGCGACTCCGTTCTAAGGAGATTCCGTTGGTGAAAGTATTGTGGAACAACAGATCGGAAGCTGAAGCCACTTGGGAGCGCGAGGACGACATTCAGAAACGTTACCCAGAACTGTTTAGCTCTTAAGTAAGTTTATTTTGCGGACAAAATTCCTATTTGGTGGGGAGAGTGTAACATCCCGCATATTTAGTAGAATACATAAGTACTATATGTTATAGATGTATGTGTAGATTTCGGATTTATGGGTTATGTGTGATGGTTTGCGAATTGGTTGACCTTTATCCTTGGATAAGACTAAGGTAATTAATTTAATTAAATCATAGGAAGATTCATATGTAGACATGTGAATTTAATCATATGAGTAATGTGAGTGTGTGATAGAAGGCCTTAGTGTTTGGAGGTGGGCTAGTGTGTGTGTGTGGACTTGTTACTATTGGACTTGTGTGATTGGATCCTTTGTGTGTGTGGCCAATGGCCCAAGGATGGCTCTTGGATCAAGCTAGTTCAGCCCAAGGTTGTGTCTACCCTTATCTTCCCTAAGCCTTGTCCAACTAGGGTGTCTTGTGTATCAAGGAACAACCACTTGGCTAGATGTATTTCCTTCTCATTCATGCGCACAAGAAGGTGGAAAATACTTAGAAAAAAATCTGCCAATTTCCCTCTTGTTGACCGCCACCTCACCTTGCTTATGCATCACTTGATTTCAACTTCTTTGCATGGAAGACACATGTGCACTTTAGCATGATTTTAGGCTGCATACTTCCTCATTTAGGCGCACATGTAGAGAGTCATGGATCAGATTTCTTGTGTCACAAAACTGCCTAACTTGTTGACTTGGAAAACCACCTTACACCTTCCATCATGAGGCTGCCATGTGCAGATTTTTGCATGCTTTTGGCAGTCCATCATGAGCCAAACCTGCACTTGCTTCCACATGCATCATAGTAGGGTCTTGGGGCTGCATCTTCATCATTTTATGCAGCTCCAAATCAGAGTCTAGGCTGCCACAAATGACACTTCCTTCCACTCCTCTATGTGCGCAAGTCATGGCTGTTGTGCAGAGAAAAATTCTGACTTAGGACAGCTTTTAAATCTGAACATATCTCCCTCACCCCCTTGCATGTGCATAGAGTAGTTTAGAAGCAAACCCTTTACTTGTTCAGCCCTTGTATGCAGCCCCATCTCCTCAAGTAATCAGAATTTTTCATGATGGTTAATCATAGCAACTTTCCCTCACTTTCCCTTTAAATATGCGCATAAGGAAGGGCTGCCCTCACCTTACATTCAGCCAACTTTCCTTCCTCACCTCCTCACTCTCTAAACCGTGTAGCATAGGGACCTTGGAGAAAGAAAAACTTTGCTAAGACAACTCACCTTCCCTCACTGTCCAGCCTTGTCCTCAACCTTGAAGCTGTCCAAGTGTGTTTCTCCTCACCTTTGTGTGCGCATAGATCCTCTCTTGGGAGGGTGGACTTGTTGTGAAGTAGAGCTAGAAGGGTGTGGTGAAGTGTGTGCTACAAGAGGTAAGCCTTGAGCTTAGGACACTTTCATTGTAACCATGTATGTGTGCTTAAATGTCTCCTTGATTATGTGTGGTTTTGGATTCAAGTATGAGCATGATAAAAGTAGAATGGTGGAGCTATTTCATGATGATTTGTATGCATAAAAATCTCATGGTTATGTTTAAGCTCATGCCACTATTTTCTTGTATGGATATGCCACTGTTTTGAAGAGAAATGTGCCACTGTTTCCCTTTGAATGTGCCACTGTTTTGAAGATGAAATGCCCACTGTTTCGGTTCCTCAAAATCACCATTCAAATGCCACTGTTTCTGCACATTATATGCCACTGTTTCTGCACATATATGCCACTGTTTCTGCACATTATATGCCACCGTTTCTGCACATGTATGCCACTGTTTCTGCACATATATGCCACTGTTTCTGCACATATATGCCACTGTTTCTGCACATTATATGCCACTGTTTCTGCACATATATGCCACTGTTTCTGCACATATATGCCACTGTTTCTGCACATATATGCCACTGTTTCTGCACATTATATGCCACTGTTTCTGCACATATATGCCACTGTTTCTGCACATTATATGCCACTGTTTCTGCACATATATGTCACTGTTTTAGTGCTCCCTAAGCCACTGTTTCTGCATAAAAACACTCACTGTTTTAGTCATCATATGCCACTGTCTTTATGCATAAAATGCCACTGTTTTAGTCATCATATGCCACTGTTTTTATGCATAAAATGCCACTGTTTTAGTCATCATATGCCACTGTTTTTATGCATAAAATGCCACTGTTTTAGTCATCATATGCCACTGTTTTTATGCATAAAATGCCACTGTTTTAGTCCATAATATGCCACTGCTTTATGCATCAAATGCCACTGTTTTAGTCCATAATATGCCACTGTTTCAATGTCCAAAAACCATGATTTATGCTACTGTTTTAATGCTCAAAAATGTACCATTCATGCCACTGTTTCTGCCACTGTTAATACCACTGTTCTGCCACTGTTTTGAAGTCCAAAGTGCCACTGTTTCTGTTTTAAAACGTTCACTGTTTCTGCTGTATGTTTACTGTTTTCCTGCTGTAAAACGTCACTGTTTCTATCCACTGTTTTTAAGGAAAATACCACTGTTTTCTGTTCACTGTTTTAAAGAACAACTCACTGTTTCTGCTCACTGTTTTAAGCACAAACGTCACTGTTTTCCACTGTAAAACACTGCTGTATGCTCACTGTTTTGCTGCTGTATGCTCACTGTTTCTGCTGTAAATAGCCACTATAAATGATTGGTTGTAATTGATTTAGGTGCGCTTAAGAAGTGAAATACTTCGCTGTTGTTTGGTAATATTTAAGGCACGCAAAGGTAAGTGTCAGGCGATATTGCCTAATGTGACTATTGACTACTGGTATAAAATTGTGACATGATGCTCCATATGCCGTAAAAATATTATGTTCCATTATGATGAAAGGAAACTGCCAAAAATGTGCCGTGATGGCTATATGATTATGAGGTAAAGACGTTATGTGGCAGCATAACGCATATGAAAGGTATATAAGCATGCATCTTACATCATACCGCATTTTTACGCTTTGTGTGTGAAAGCATAGCATGACATGCATGTATCAAGATCATATAGGCCTTGTTTTAGAATAGTTATGTACAGGACCATGTGTTTGAGCAAGCATCATATAGGCATCCCCAAGGTACCGGGGTATGGGACACTTGGCATCAGTCCGCATAGGCCCACAGTTGGAATCCACATGGAGCTCAGGTGCCAAGGGATATTTGATTCCACTGTGAAGTGCGCGCACGACGGTGCTAAAAGCGCAAAGGAAAGGCGTTATATACGCTATATATGAATATGATGAAAAGGAAAAGGAAAAGGAACAAAGATATGTTGAAGTGACTGTTTATGATTTTGTGTCTAGTTAATACTGTTATATTATTGGTTTTGTTGCCACACTACTGGGATTATTCTCACCCCTTCGGGGCTGCTATTTTTCCAAAATGGCAGGAGGACGTAAAAGCATTTGAAGGAGTGATGTTTTGCTGTTGCTTGCTGATGCGTGGATTATCTCTGTTGCTGTTTGTTTAATTGGATGACTGTAATGATTAATGTTTTGGTACTCTTGGATGACTGTAGTCTTTATCATCTCTATGTTAGCTTGAACTCTTATGAACAACGGCTATTCTGGAAAACGTTTGTGAAAAGAATTTAAGTGCTGAAATTTTTACAGTGCACCTTACGGGTGGTGTTTTTATGAGCTAACGAACTCGGATTTACTATTATTTTATATGCACGCGAAGCCCCAAACGTGCTCTTTCTAAATCACTTGAAATAATTTTTATCGTCCAAACAGAAGTTATAAGAATGCTTGAATTGCCTTACGGATTTGTATACTACTATGAGATTCTTTGTTAGCTCATGTGACGTTAACGACTCTAATTCCGCTTAGCAAACGACTCTCTTGGATGCATACAAGGGAGGGCGTTACAGACGGAATTTATTTTTCGTCAAAAATCTTCGACAGAATTCATTTTCCGACGAAAAACTTCACAAAATCAATTTCTTTTGCATTTATTTTTTTCATCCGTTTTCGATGGAATTCATTTTCCGTCAAAAATCTTCGACGGAATCCATTTTCCGTCAAAAATCTTTTACGGAATCCATTTTCCATCGAGAAACTTCACAAAATCAATTTCTTTTGCATTTTTATTCATCCATTTTCGACGGAATTTGTTTTCCGTCGAAAAACTTCACAAAATCAATTTCTTTTGCTTTAATTTAATTCATCCATTTTCGACGCAATACATTTTCCGTCAAAAATCTTCGACGAAATCCCCTTTCCGTCGAAAAACTTACAAAATCAATTTCCTTTGCATTTATTTTATTCATCCATTTTCGACGGAATTTATTTTTCGTCAAAAATCTTCGACAGAATTCATTTTCCGACGAAAAACTTCACAAAATCAATTTCTTTTGCATTTATTTTATTCATCCGTTTTTGATGGAATTCATTTTCCGTCAAAAATCTTCGACGGAATCCATTTTCCGTCAAAAATCTTTTACGGAATCCATTTTCCATCGAGAAACTTCACAAAATCAATTTCTTTTGCAATTTTATTCATCCGTTTTCGACGGAATTTGTTTTCCGTCGAAAAACTTCACAAAATCAATTTCTTTTGCTTTTATTTATTCATACATTTTCGACGGAATTCATTTTCCGTCCAAAATCTTCGACGGATTTCCTTTTTCGTCGAAAAACTTCACAAAATCAATTTCTTTTCCATTTATTTTATTCATCCGTTTTCAACGGAATCCATTTTCCTTCGAAAAACAACACAAAATCAATTTATTTTGCATTTATTTTATTCATCCATTTTCGACGGAATCCATTTTCCGTCAAAAAACTTCACAAAATGTATTTCTTTTCCATTTATCTTAATCATCCGTTTTCGACGGAATTCATTTTCCGTCGAAAAACTTCACAAAATCAATTTCTTTTGCATTTATTTTATTAATCCATTTTCGACGGAATTCGTTTTCCTTCGAAAAAATCACAAAATCAATTTCTTTTGCTTTTATCTTATTCATCCGTTTTCGATGGAATTCATTTTCCGTCAAAAATCTTCGACGGAATCCATTTTCAGTCAAAAATCTTCTACGGAATCCATTTTCCGTCGAAAAACTTCACAAAATATATTTCTTTTGCATTTATTTTATTCATCCATTTTCGACGGAATTCATTTTCCGTCAAAAATCTTCGATGGAATCCATTTTCCGTCGAAAAACTTCACAAAGTTAATTTCTTTTGCATTTATTTTATTCATCCATTTTCGATGGAATTCATTTTCCGTCAAAAAACTTCGACGGAATCCATTTTCCGTCAAAAATATTCTACGGAATCCATTTTACGTCGATAAACTTCACAAAATCAATTTCTTTTGCTTTTATTTTTTTCATCTGTTTTCGACGGAATTTGTTTTCCGTCAAAAAACATCACAAAATCAATTTCTTTTGCATGAATTTAATTCATCCATTTTCGACGGAATACATTTTCCGTCAAAAATCTTCGACGGAATCCATTTTCCGTCAAAAAACTTCACAAAATCAATTTCTTTTGCAATTATTTTATTAATCCATTTTCGACGGAATTCGTTTTCCGTCGAAAAACTTCACAAAATAAATTTCTTTTGCAATAATTTTATTCATCCATTTTCGACGGAATACATTTTTCGTCAAAAATCTTCGACGGATTACTATTTTCTGTCTAAAAGCTTCACAAAATCAATTTCTTTTGCATTTATTTTATTCATCTGTTTTCGATGGAATTCATTTTCCGTCAAAAATCTTCGAGGGAATCCATTTTCTGTCAAAAATGTTCTACGGAATCCATTTTCCGACGAAAAAATTCACAAAATAAATTTCTTTTGCATTTATTTTATTCATCCATTTTCGACGGAATTCATTTTCCGTCAAAAATCTTCTGCGGAATCCATTTTCCGTCGAAAAACTTCACAAAATTAATTTCTTTTGCATTTATTTTATTTATCCGTTTTTGATGGAATTCATTTTCCGTCAAAAAACTTCGACGGAATCCATTTTCCATCAAAAATATTCTACGGAATCCATTTTGCGTCGAAAAACTTCACAAAATCAATTTCTTTTGCATATATTTTTTTCATCTGTTTTCGACGGAATTTGATTTCCGTCGAAAAACTTCACAAAACCAATTTCTTTTGCATTAATTTAATTCATCCATTTTCGACGGAATACATTTACCATCAAAAATCTTCGACGGAATCCATTTTCCGTCGAAAAACTTCACAAAATCAATTTCTTTTGCAATTATTTTATTCATCCGTTTTCGATGGAATTCATTTTTCGTCAAAAATCTTCGACGGAATCCATTTTCCATAAAATATCTTCTACGGAATCCATTTTCCGTCGAAAATCTTCAAAAAAATCAATTTCTTTTGCATTTATTTTATTAATCCGTTTTCGACGATATTATTTTTCCGTCGAAAAACTTCACAAAATCAATTTCTTATGCATTTATTTTATTAATCCATTTTCGACGAAATTCTTTTTCCGTCGAAAAACTTCACAAAATTATTTTCTTTTGCATTTATTTTATTCATCCGTTTTCGACGGAATACATTTGTCGTCAAAAGTCATCGACGGAATCCGTTTTTCATCGAAAAACTTCATAAAATCATTTTCTTTTGCATTTATTTTTTTCATCCATTTTCGACGGAATTCATTTTCCGTCCAAAATCTTCGACGGAATCCATTTTCCGTCAGAAAACTTCACAAAATCAATTTCTTTTGCATTTATTTTATTCATCCATTTTCGACGGAATTCATTTTCCGTCAAAAATCATCACAAAATCAATTTCTTTTGCATTTATTTTATTCATCCATTTTCGACGGAGTACATTTTTCGTCAAAAATCTACGACGGAATCCATTTTTCGTCGAAAAACTTCATGAAATCAATATCTTTTGCATTTATTTTATTCATCCATTTTCGATGGAATTCATTTTCCGTCAAAAATCTTCGACGGAATCTATTTTCCTTCGAAAAACTTCACAGAATAAATTTCTTTTGCATTTATTTTATTCATCCATTTTCGACGGAATTCATTTTCCGTCCAAAATCTTCGACGAAATCCATTTTTCGACGAAAAACTTCATGAAATCAATATCTTTTGCATTTATTTTATTCATCCATTTTCGACGGAATTCATTTTCCGTCAAAAATCTTCGACGGAATCTATTTTCCTTCGAAAAACTTCACAAAATAAATTTCTTTTGCATTTATTTTATTCATCATTTTCGACGGAATTCATTTTCCATCCAAAATCTTCGACAGAATCCATTTTCCGTCGAAAAACTTCACAAAATCAATTTCTTATGCATTTATTTTATTAATCCATTTTCGACGAAATTCTTTTTCCGTCGAAAAACTTCACAAAATTAATTTCTTTTGCATTTATTTTATTCATCCGTTTTCGACGGAATACATTTTTCGTCAAAAGTCATCGACGGAATCCGTTTTTCATCGAAAAACTTCATAAAATCATTTTCTTTTGCATTTATTTTTTTCATCCATTTTCGACGGAATTCATTTTCCGTCCAAAATCTTCGACGGAATCCATTTTCCGTCAGAAAACTTCACAAAATCAATTTCTTTTGCATTTATTTTATTCATCCATTTTCGACGGAATTCATTCTCCGTCAAAAATCATCACAAAATAAATTTCTTTTGCATTTATTTTATTCATCCATTTTCGACGGAATTCATTTTCCGTCAAAAATCTTCTACGGAATCCATTTTCCGTCGAAAAACTTCACAAAATTAATTTCTTTTGCATTTATTTTATTTATCCGTTTTTGATGGAATTCATTTTCCGTCAAAAAACTTCGACGGAATCCATTTTCCATCAAAAATATTCTACGGAATCCATTTTTCGTCGAAAAACTTCACAAAATCAATTTCTTTTGCATATATTTTTTTCATCTGTTTTCGACGGAATTTGTTTTCCGTCGAAAAACTTCACAAAACCAATTTCTTTTGCATTAATTTAATTCATCCATTTTCGACGGAATACATTTACCATCAAAAATCTTCGACGGAATCCATTTTCCGTCGAAAAACTTCACAAAATCAATTTCTTTTGCAATTATTTTATTCATCCGTTTTCGATGGAATTCATTTTTCGTCAAAAATCTTCGACGGAATCCATTTTCCATAAAATATCTTCTACGGAATCCATTTTCCGTCGAAAATCTTCAAAAAAATCAATTTCTTTTGCATTTATTTTATTAATCCGTTTTCGACGATATTCTTTTTCCGTCGAAAAACTTCACAAAATCAATTTCTTATGCATTTATTTTATTAATCCATTTTCGACGAAATTCTTTTTCCGTCGAAAAACTTCACAAAATTAATTTCTTTTGCATTTATTTTATTCATCTGTTTTCGACGGAATACATTTGTCGTCAAAAGTCATCGACGGAATCCGTTTTTCATCGAAAAACTTCATAAAATCATTTTCTTTTGCATTTATTTTTTTCATCCATTTTCGACGGAATTCATTTTCCGTCCAAAATCTTCGACGGAATCCATTTTCCGTCAGAAAACTTCACAAAATCAATTTCTTTTGCATTTATTTTATTCATCCATTTTCGACGGAATTCATTTTCCGTCAAAAATCATCACAAAATCAATTTCTTTTGCATTTATTTTATTCATCCATTTTCGACGGAGTACTTTTTTCGTCAAAAATCTACGACGGAATCCATTTTTCGTCGAAAAACTTCATGAAATCAATATCTTTTGCATTTATTTTATTCATCCATTTTCGACGGAATTCATTTTCCGTCAAAAATCTTCGACGGAATCTATTTTCCTTCGAAAAACTTCACAGAATAAATTTCTTTTGCATTTATTTTATTCATCCATTTTCGACGGAATTCATTTTCCGTCCAAAATCTTCGACGAAATCCATTTTTCGACGAAAAACTTCATGAAATCAATATCTTTTGCATTTATTTTATTCATCCATTTTCGACGGAATTCATTTTCCGTCAAAAATCTTCGAAGGAATCTATTTTCCTTCGAAAAACTTCACAAAATAAATTTCTTTTGCATTTATTTTATTCATCATTTTCGACGGAATTCATTTTCCATCCAAAATCTTCGACGGAATCCATTTTCCGTCGAAAAACTTCACAAAATCAATTTCTTTTGCATTTATTTTATTCATCCATTTTCGACGGAATCCATTTTCCGTCGAAAAACTTCACAAAATCGATTTCTTTTGCATTGATTTTATTCATCCGTTTTCGATGGAATTCATTTTCCGACAAAAATCTTCGACGGAATCCATTTTCCGTCAAAAAACTTTACAAAATCAATTTCTTTTGCATTTATTTTATTCATCCGTTCTCGACGGAATACATTTTTCGTCAAAAATCTTCAACGGAATCCAATTTTCGTCGAAAAATTCATAAAATCAATTTCTTTTGCATTTATTTTATTCATCCATTTTCAACGGAATTCATTTTCCGTCAAAAATCTTCGACGGAATCCATATTTCGTCGAAAAATTTAATAAAATCAATTTCTTTTGCATTTATTTTAATCATCCATTTTCGACGGAATCCGTTTTCCATCTAAAAATTTCACAATATCAATTTATTTTGCATTTATTTTATTCATCCAATTTCGACGGAATTCATTTTCCGTCGAAAAACTTCACAAAATAAATTTCTTTTGCATTAATTTAATTCATCCATTTTCGACGGAATACATTTTCCGTCCAAAATCTTCGACGAAATCCATTTTCTGTCGAAAAACTTACAAAATCAATTTCCTTTGCATTTATTTTATTCATCCATTTTCGACGGAATTCATTTTCCGTCAAAAATCTTCGACGAAATCCCTTTTCCGTCGAAAAACTTCACAAAATCAATTTCTTTTTCATTTTTTTATTCATCCGGTTTCGAAGGAATTCATTTTCCGTCAAAAATCTTCGACAGAATTCATTTTCCGACGAAAAACTTCACAAAATCAATTTCTTTTGCATTTATTTTATTCATCCGTTTTTGATGGAATTCATTTTCCGTCAAAAATCTTCGACGGAATCCATTTTCCGTCAAAAATCTTTTACGGAATCCATTTTCCATCGAGAAACTTCACAAAATCAATTTCTTTTGCAATTTTATTCATCCGTTTTCGACGGAATTTGTTTTCCGTCGAAAAACTTCACAAAATCAATTTCTTTTGCTTTTATTTATTCATACATTTTCGACGGAATTCATTTTCCGTCCAAAATCTTCGACGGATTTCCTTTTTCGTCGAAAAACTTCACAAAATCAATTTCTTTTCCATTTATTTTATTCATCCGTTTTCAACGGAATCCATTTTCCTTCGAAAAACAACACAAAATCAATTTATTTTGCATTTATTTTATTCATCCATTTTCGACGGAATCCATTTTCCGTCAAAAAACTTCACAAAATGTATTTCTTTTCCATTTATCTTAATCATCCGTTTTCGACGGAATTCATTTTCCGTCGAAAAACTTCTCAAAATATATTTCTTTTGCATTAATTTATTTAATTCATTTTCGACGGAATTCGTTTTCCTTCGAAAAAATCACAAAATCAATTTCTTTTGCTTTTATCTTATTCATCCGTTTTCGATGGAATTCATTTTCCGTCAAAAATCTTCGACGGAATCCATTTTCAGTCAAAAATCTTCTACGGAATCCATTTTCCGTCGAAAAACTTCACAAAATATATTTCTTTTGCATTTATTTTATTCATCCATTTTCGACGGAATTCATTTTCCGTCAAAAATCTTCGATGGAATCCATTTTCCGTCGAAAAACTTCACAAAGTTAATTTCTTTTGCATTTATTTTATTCATCCATTTTCGATGGAATTCATTTTCCGTCAAAAAACTTCGACGGAATCCATTTTCCGTCAAAAATATTCTACGGAATCCATTTTACGTCGATAAACTTCACAAAATCAATTTCTTTTGCTTTTATTTTTTTCATCTGTTTTCGACGGAATTTGTTTTCCGTCAAAAAACATCACAAAATCAATTTCTTTTGCATGAATTTAATTCATCCATTTTCGACGGAATACATTTTCCGTCAAAAATCTTCGACGGAATCCATTTTCCGTCAAAAAACTTCACAAAATCAATTTCTTTTGCAATTATTTTATTAATCCATTTTCGACGGAATTCGTTTTCCGTCGAAAAACTTCACAAAATAAATTTCTTTTGCAATAATTTTATTCATCCATTTTCGACGGAATACATTTTTCGTCAAAAATCTTCGACGGATTACTATTTTCTGTCTAAAAGCTTCACAAAATCAATTTCTTTTGCATTTATTTTATTCATCTGTTTTCGATGGAATTCATTTTCCGTCAAAAATCTTCGAGGGAATCCATTTTCTGTCAAAAATGTTCTACGGAATCCATTTTCCGACGAAAAAATTCACAAAATAAATTTCTTTTGCATTTATTTTATTCATCCATTTTCGACGGAATTCATTTTCCGTCAAAAATCTTCTGCGGAATCCATTTTCCGTCGAAAAACTTCACAAAATTAATTTCTTTTGCATTTATTTTATTTATCCGTTTTTGATGGAATTCATTTTCCGTCAAAAAACTTCGACGGAATCCATTTTCCATCAAAAATATTCTACGGAATCCATTTTTCGTCGAAAAACTTCACAAAATCAATTTCTTTTGCATATATTTTTTTCATCTGTTTTCGACGGAATTTGTTTTCCGTCGAAAAACTTCACAAAACCAATTTCTTTTGCATTAATTTAATTCATCCATTTTCGACGGAATACATTTACCATCAAAAATCTTCGACGGAATCCATTTTCCGTCGAAAAACTTCACAAAATCAATTTCTTTTGCAATTATTTTATTCATCCGTTTTCGATGGAATTCATTTTTCGTCAAAAATCTTCGACGGAATCCATTTTCCATAAAATATCTTCTACGGAATCCATTTTCCGTCGAAAATCTTCAAAAAAATCAATTTCTTTTGCATTTATTTTATTAATCCGTTTTCGACGATATTCTTTTTCCGTCGAAAAACTTCACAAAATCAATTTCTTATGCATTTATTTTATTAATCCATTTTCGACGAAATTCTTTTTCCGTCGAAAAACTTCACAAAATTAATTTCTTTTGCATTTATTTTATTCATCCGTTTTCGACGGAATACATTTGTCGTCAAAAGTCATCGACGGAATCCGTTTTTCATCGAAAAACTTCATAAAATCATTTTCTTTTGCATTTATTTTTTTCATCCATTTTCGACGGAATTCATTTTCCGTCCAAAATCTTCGACGGAATCCATTTTCCGTCAAAAAACTTCACAAAATCAATTTCTTTTGCATTTATTTTATTCATCCATTTTCGACGGAATTCATTTTCCGTCAAAAATCATCACAAAATCAATTTCTTTTGCATTTATTTTATTCATCCATTTTCGACGGAGTACATTTTTCGTCAAAAATCTACGACGGAATCCATTTTTCGTCGAAAAACTTCATGAAATCAATATCTTTTGCATTTATTTTATTCATCCATTTTCGACGGAATTCATTTTCCGTCAAAAATCTTCGACGGAATCTATTTTCCTTCGAAAAACTTCACAGAATAAATTTCTTTTGCATTTATTTTATTCATCCATTTTCGACGGAATTCATTTTCCGTCCAAAATCTTCGACGAAATCCATTTTTCGACGAAAAACTTCATGAAATCAATATCTTTTGCATTTATTTTATTTATACATTTTCGACGGAATTCATTTTCCGTCAAAAATCTTCGACGGAATCTATTTTCCTTCGAAAAACTTCACAAAATAAATTTCTTTTGCATTTATTTTATTCATCATTTTCGACGGAATTCATTTTCCATCCAAAATCTTCGACAGAATCCATTTTCCGTCGAAAAACTTCACAAAATCAATTTCTTATGCATTTATTTTATTAATCCATTTTCGACGAAATTCTTTTTCCGTCGAAAAACTTCACAAAATTAATTTCTTTTGCATTTATTTTATTCATCCGTTTTCGACGGAATACATTTTTCGTCAAAAGTCATCGACGGAATCCGTTTTTCATCGAAAAACTTCATAAAATCATTTTCTTTTGCATTTATTTTTTTCATCCATTTTCGACGGAATTCATTTTCCGTCCAAAATCTTCGACGGAATCCATTTTCCGTCAGAAAACTTCACAAAATCAATTTCTTTTGCATTTATTTTATTCATCCATTTTCGACGGAATTCATTTTCCGTCAAAAATCTTCTACGGAATCCATTTTCCGTCGAAAAACTTCACAAAATTAATTTCTTTTGCATTTATTTTATTTATCCGTTTTTGATGGAATTCATTTTCCGTCAAAAAACTTCGACGGAATCCATTTTCCATCAAAAATATTCTACGGAATCCATTTTCCGTCGAAAAACTTCACAAAGTCAATTCCTTTTGCATATATTTTTTTCATCTGTTTTCGACGGAATTTGTTTTCCGTCGAAAAACTTCACAAAACCAATTTCTTTTGCATTAATTTAATTCATCCATTTTCGACGGAATACATTTACCATCAAAAATCTTCGACGGAATCCATTTTCCGTCGAAAAACTTCACAAAATCAATTTCTTTTGCAATTATTTTATTCATCCGTTTTCGATGGAATTCATTTTTCGTCAAAAATCTTCGACGGAATCCATTTTCCATAAAATATCTTCACAAAATCAATTTTTTTGCATCTTCAAAAAAATCAATTTCTTTTGCATTTATTTTATTAATCCATTTTCGACGTCGAAAAACTTCACAAAATCAATTTCTTTTGCAATTATTTTATTCATTTTTCGATCGAAAAATCAATTTCTTTTCAAAAATCGTTTTCGACGGAATCCATTTCTTCCATTTTGTCACTTCACAAAATCAATTTCTTTTGCATTTATTTTATTAATCCATTTTCGACGATATTCTTTTTACGTCAAAAACTTCACAAAATCAATTTCTTTTGCATTTATTTTATTCATCCATTTTCGACGGAATTCATTTTTCGAAAAACTTCACAAAATTAATTTCTTTTGCATTTATTTTATTCATCTGTTTTCGACGGAATACATTTGTCGTCAAAAGTCATCGACGGAATCCGTTTTTCATCGAAAAACTTCATAAAATCATTTTCTTTTGCATTTATTTTTTTCATCCATTTTCGACGGAATTCATTTTCCGTCCAAAATCTTCGACGGAATCCATTTTCCGTCAGAAAACTTCACAAAATCAATTTCTTTTGCATTTATTTTATTCATCCATTTTCGACGAAATTCATTTTCCGTCAAAAATCATCACAAAATCAATTTCTTTTGCATTTATTTTATTCATCCATTTTCGACGGAGTACTTTTTTCGTCAAAAATCTACGACGGAATCCATTTTTCGTCGAAAAACTTCATGAAATCAATATCTTTTGCATTTATTTTATTCATCCATTTTCGACGGAATTCATTTTCCGTCAAAAATCTTCGACGGAATCTATTTTCCTTCGAAAAACTTCACAGAATAAATTTCTTTTGCATTTATTTTATTCATCCGTTTTTGACGGAATTTATTTGCCGTCTAAAATCTTCGACGAAATCCATTTTTCGTCGAAAAACTTCATGAAATCAATATCTTTTGCATTTATTTTATTCATCCATTTTCGACGGAATTCATTTTCCGTCAAAAATCTTCGACGGAATCTATTTTCCTTCGAAAAACTTCACAAAATAAATTTCTTTTGCATTTATTTTATTCATCATTTTCGACGGAATTCATTTTCCATCCAAAATCTTCGACGGAATCCATTTTCCGTCGAAAAACTTCACAAAATCAATTTCTTTTGCATTTATTTTATTCATCCATTTTCGACGGAATCCATTTTCCGTCGAAAAACTTCACAAAATCGATTTCTTTTGCATTGATTTTATTCATCCGTTTTCGATGGAATTCATTTTCCGACAAAAATCTTCGACGGAATCCATTTTCCGTCAAAAAACTTTACAAAATCAATTTCTTTTGCATTTATTTTATTCATCCATTTTCGACGGAATACATTTTTCGTCAAAAATCTTCAACGGAATCCAATTTTCGTCGAAAAATTCATAAAATCAATTTCTTTTGCATTTATTTTATTCATCCATTTTCAACGGAATTCATTTTCCGTCACGGAATCCATATTTCGTCGAAAAATTTAATAAAATCAATTTCTTTTGCATTTATTTTAATCATCCATTTTCGACGGAATTCTTTTTCCGTCAAAAATCTTCGACAGAATCCATTTTCTGTCGAAAAACTTCACAATATCAATTTCTTTTGCAATTTTTTATTCATCCGGTTTCGATGGAATTCATTTTCCTTAAAAACTTCGACAAATCCATTTTCCGTCAAAAGTCTTCAACGGAATCCATTTTCCGTCGAAAAACTTCACAAAATCAATTTCTTTTGCATTTATTTTATTCATCTGTTATCGACGGAATACGTTTTCCGTAAAAAAAACTTCACAAAATTCATCTCTTATCCATTTATTTTATTCATCCATTTTCAACGGAATCCATATTCCTTCGTAAAACAACACAAAATCAATTTGTTTTGCATTTATTTTATTAATCCATTTTCGACGGAATTCGTTTTCCGTCGAAAAACTTCACAAAATAATTTTTTTTTGCAATAATTTTATTCATCCATTTTCGACGGAATACATTTTTCGTCAAAAATCTTCGGCGGATTACCATTTTCTGTCTAAAAACTTCAAAAAATAAATTTCTTTTGCATTTATTTTATTCATCCATTTTCGACGGAATTCATTTTCCGTCAAAAATCATCACAAAATCAATTTCTTTTGCATTTATTTTATTCATCCATTTTCGACCGAGTACATTTTTCGTCAAAAATCTACGACGGAATCCATTTTTCGTCGAAAAACTTCATGAAATCAATATCTTTTGCATTTATTTTATTCATCCGTTTTCGACGGAATACATTTTTCGTCAAAAGTCATCGACGGAATCCGTTTTTCATCGAAAAACTTCATAAAATCATTTTCTTTTGCATTTATTTTTTTCATCCATTTTCGACGGAATTCATTTTCCGTCCAAAATCTTCGACGGAATCCATTTTCCGTCAGAAAACTTCACAAAATCAATTTCTTTTGCATTTATTTTATTCATCCATTTTCGACGGAATTCATTTTCCGTCAAAAATCATCACAAAATCAATTTCTTTTGCATTTATTTTATTCATCCATTTTCGACGGAGTACATTTTTCGTCAAAAATCTACGACGGAATCCATTTTTCGTCGAAAAACTTCATGAAATCAATATCTTTTGCATTTATTTTATTCATCCATTTTCGACGGAATTCATTTTCCGTCAAAAATCTTCGACGGAATCTATTTTCCTTCGAAAAACTTCACAGAATAAATTTCTTTTGCATTTATTTTATTCATCCATTTTCGACGGAATTCATTTTCCGTCCAAAATCTTCGACGAAATCCATTTTTCGTCGAAAAACTTCATGAAATCAATATCTTTTGCATTTATTTTATTCATCCATTTTCGACGGAATTCATTTTCCGTCAAAAATCTTCGACGAAATCTATTTTCCTTCGAAAAACTTCACAAAATAAATTTCTTTTGCATTTATTTTATTCATCATTTTCGACGGAATTCATTTTCCATCCAAAATCTTCGACGGAATCCATTTTCCGTCGAAAAACTTCACAAAATCAATTTCTTTTGCATTTATTTTATTCATCCATTTTCGACGGAATCCATTTTCCGTCGAAAAACTTCACAAAATCGATTTCTTTTGCATTGATTTTATTCATCCGTTTTCGATGGAATTCATTTTCCGACAAAAATCTTCGACGGAATCCATTTTCCGTCAAAAAACTTTACAAAATCAATTTCTTTTGCATTTATTTTATTCATCCGTTCTCGACGGAATACATTTTTCGTCAAAAATCTTCAACGGAATCCAATTTTCGTCGAAAAATTCATAAAATCAATTTCTTTTGCATTTATTTTATTCATCCATTTTCAACGGAATTCATTTTCCGTCAAAAATCTTCGACGGAATCCATATTTCGTCGAAAAATTTAATAAAATCAATTTCTTTTGCATTTATTTTAATCATCCATTTTCGACGGAATCCGTTTTCCATCTAAAAATTTCACAATATCAATTTATTTTGCATTTATTTTATTCATCCAATTTCGACGGAATTCATTTTCCGTCGAAAAACTTCACAAAATAAATTTCTTTTGCATTAATTTAATTCATCCATTTTCGACGGAATACATTTTCCGTCCAAAATCTTCGACGGAATCCATTTTCTGTCGAAAAACTTACAAAATCAATTTCCTTTTGCATTTATTTTATTCATCCATTTTCGACGGAATTCATTTTCCGTCAAAAATCTTCGACGAAATCCCTTTTCCGTCGAAAAACTTCACAAAATCAATTTCTTTTTCATTTTTTTATTCATCCGGTTTCGAAGGAATTCATTTTCCGTCAAAAATCTTCTACGGAATCCATTTTCCGTCGAAAAATTTCACAAAATCAATTTCTTTTGCATTTATTTTATTCATCCGTTATCGACGGAATACGTTTTCCGTCACAAAAACTTCACAAAATTAATTTCTTTTGCATTTATTTTATTCATCCATTTTCAACGGAATTCATTTTCAGTCAAAAATCTTCGACAGAATGAATTTTCCGTCGAAAAACTTCTCAAAATCAATTTCTTTTGCATTTATTTTATTCATCCGTTTTCGACGGAATCCATTTTCCTTCGAAAAACTTTACAAAATCAAATTATTTTCCAATTTATTTTATTCATCCGTTTTCGACGGAATTAGTTTTCCGTCAAAAATCTTCGACGGATTTTCTTTTTCGTCGAAAAACTTCACAAAATCAATTTCTTATCCATTTATTTTATTCATCCATTTTCAACGGAATCCATATTCCTTCGAAAAACAACACAAAATCAATTTGTTTTGCATTTATTTTATTAATCCATTTTCGACGGAATTCGTTTTCCTTCGAAAAACTTCACAAAATAAATTTCTTTTGCAATAATTTTATTCATGCATTTTCGACGGAATACATTTTCCGTCAAAAATCTTCGACGGATTTCCATTTTCTGTCTAAAAACTTCACAAAATCAATTTTTTTGCATTTATTTTATTCATCCATTTTCAACGAAATTCATTTTCCATCAAAAATCTTCGACGGAATCCATTTTCCGTCGAAAAACTTCACGAAATTAATTTCTTTCGCATTTATTTTATTCATCCATTTTTGATGGAATTCATTTTCCGTCCAAAAACTACGACGGAATCCATTTTCCGTCAAATATATTCTACGGAATCCATTTTCCGTCGAAAAACTTCACAAAATAATTTCTTTTGCATGAATTTAATTCATCCATTTTCGACGGAATATATTTTCCGTCAAAAATCTTCGACGGAATCCATTTTCCGTCGAAAAACTTCACAAAATCAATTTCTTTTGCATTTATTTTATTAATCTATTATCGACGGAATCCATATTTCGTCGAAAAATTTCATAAAATCAATTTCTTTTGCATTTATTTTATTCATCCATTTTCGACGGAATCCGTTTTCCATCTAAACATTTCACAATATCAATTTATTTTGCATTTATTTTATTCACCCATTTTCGACGGAATTCATTTTCCGTCGAAAAACTTCACAAAATAAATTTCTTTAGCATTAATTTAATTCATCCATTTTCGACGGAATACATTTTCCGTCAAAAATCTTTGACGGAATCCATTTTCCGACAAAAATATTCGACGGAATCCATTTTCGTCGAAAATCTTCACAAAATCAATTTCTTTTGCATTTTTTTATTCATCCGGTTTCGATGGAATTCATTTTCCGTCAAAAATCTTCGACGAAATCCATTTTCCGTCAAAAATCTTCAATGGAATCCATTTTCCGTCGAAAAACTTCACAAAATCAATTTCTTTTGCATTTATTTTATTCATCTGTTATCGACGGAATACGTTTTCCGTCGAAAAACTTCACAAAATTAATTTCTTTTGCATTTATTTTATTAATCCGTTTTCGACGGAGTACATTTTTCGTCAAAAATCTTCGACGGAATCCATTTTTCGTCGAAAAACTTCATAAAATCAATTTCTTTTGCATTTATTTTATTCATCCATTTTCGACGGAATTCTTTTACCGTCAAAAATCTTCGACGGAATCTATTTTCCTTCGAAAAACTTCACCAAATCAATTTTTTTTGCATTTATTTTATTCATCCATTTTTTACGGAATTCATTTTCCGTCAAAAAACTTCGACGGATTCCATTTTCCGTCGAAAAACTTCACAAAATCAATTTCTTTGGCATTTATTTTATTCATCCATTTTCGACGGAATCCATTTTCCGTCGAAAAACTTCACAAAATCAATTTCTTTTGCATTTATTTTATTCATCCGTTTTCGACGGAATACATTTTTCGTCAAAAATCTTCAACGGAATCCAATTTTCGTCGAAAAATTAATAAAATCAATTTGTTTTGCATTTATTTTATTCATCCATTTTCAACGGAATTCATTTTCCGTCAAAAATCTTCGACGGAATCCATAATTCGTCGAAAAATTTCATAAAATCAATTTCTTTTGCATTTATTTTATTCATCCATTTTCGTCGGAATCCGTTTTCCATCTAAAGATTTCACAAAATCAATTTCTTTGGCATTTATTTTATTCATCCAGTTTTCGACGAAATACAATTTCCATCGAAAAACTTCACAAAATCAATTTCTTTTGAATTTATTTTATTCATCCGTTTTTTGGAATTCACTTTCCATCCAAAATCTTCGACGGAATCAATTTTCCGTCGAAAAACTTCACAAAATCAATTTCTTTTGCATTTATTATATTCATCCGTTTTCGACGGAATACATTTTTCGTCAAAAATCTTCAACGGAATCCAATTTTCGTCGAAAAATTAATAAAATCAATTTCTTTTGCATTTATTTTATTCATCCATTTTCAACGGAATTCATTTTCCGTCAAAAATCTTCGACGAAATCCATAATTCGTCGAAAAATTTCATAAAATCAATTTCTTTTGCATTTATTTTATTCATCCATTTTCGTCGGAATCCGTTTTCCATCTAAAAATTTCACAATATCAATTTATTTTGCATTTATTTTATTCACCCATTTTCGACGGAATTCATTTTCCGTCGAAAAACTTCACAAAATAAATTTCTTTTGCATTAATTTAATTCGTCCATTTTCGACGGAATACATTTTCCGTCAAAAATCTTCGACGGAATCCATTTTCCGTTGAAAAACTTACAAAATCAATTTCCTTTGCATTTATTTTATTCACCCATTTTCGATGGAATTCCTTTTCCGACAAAAATCTTTGACGAATCCATTTTCTGTAAAAAAATCTTCTACGGAATCCATTTTCCATCGAAAATCTTCACAAAATCAATTTCTTTTGCATTTATTTTATTCATCCATTTTCGGCGGAATTCATTTTCCGTCAAAAATCTTCGACAGAATCCATTTTCCGACGAAAAACTTCACAAAATCAATTTCTTTTGCATTTATTTTATTCATCCGTTTTCGATGGAATTCATTTTTCGTAAAAAATCTTCGACGGAATCCATTTTCCGTCAAAAATATTCGACCGAATCCATTTTCCGTCAAAATTCTTCGATGGAATCCATTTTCCGTCGAAAATCTTCACAAAATCAATTTCTTTTGCATTTATTTTATTCATCCGTTTTCGACGGAATACATTTTTCGTCAAAAATCTTCAACGGAATCCAATTTTCGTCGAAAAATTAATAAAATCAATTTCTTTTGCATTTATTTTATTCATCCATTTTCAACGGAATTCATTTTCCGTCAAAAATCTTCGACGGAATCCATAATTCGTCGAAAAATTTCATAAAATCAATTTCTTTTGCATTTATTTTATTCATCCATTTTCGTCGGAATCCGTTTTCCATCTAAAGATTTCACAAAATCAATTTCTTTGGCATTTATTTTATTCATCCATTTTCGACGGAATTCATTTTCCGTCAAAAATCTTCACAAAATCAATTTCTTTTGAATTTATTTTATTCATCCGTTTTCTATGGAATACTTTCCATCCAAAATCTTCGACGGAATCCATTTTCCGTCAAAAATCTTCTACGGAATCCATTTTCCGTCGAAAAACTTCACAAAATCAATTTCTTTTGCATTTATTATATTCATCCGTTTTCGACGGAATACATTTTTCGTCAAAAATCTTCAACGGAATCCAATTTTCGTCGAAAAATTAATAAAATCAATTTCTTTTGCATTTATTTTATTCATCCATTTTCAACGGAATTCATTTTCCGTCAAAAATCTTCGACGAAATCCATAATTCGTCGAAAAATTTCATAAAATCAATTTCTTTTGCATTTATTTTATTCATCCATTTTCGTCGGAATCCGTTTTCCATCTAAAGATTTCACAATATCAATTTATTTTGCATTTATTTTATTCACCCATTTTCGACGGAATTCATTTTCCGTCGAAAAACTTCACAAAATAAATTTCTTTTGCATTAATTTAATTCGTCCATGTTCGACGGAATACATTTTCCGTCAAAAATCTTCGACGGAATCCATTTTCCGTTGAAAAACTTACAAAATCAATTTCCTTTGCATTTATTTTATTCACCCATTTTCGATGGAATTCCTTTTCCGACAAAAATCTTTGACGAATCCATTTTCTGTAAAAAAATCTTCTACGGAATCCGTTTTCCATCGAAAATCTTCACAAAATCAATTTCTTTTGCATTTATTTTATTCATCCATTTTCGGCGGAATTCATTTTCCGTCAAAAATCTTCGACAGAATCCATTTTCCGACGAAAAACTTCACAAAATCAATTTCTTTTGCATTTATTTTATTCATCCGTTTTCGATGGAATTCATTTTTCGTAAAAAATCTTCGACGGAATCCATTTTCCGTCAAAAATATTCGACCGAATCCATTTTCCGTCAAAATTCTTCGATGGAATCCATTTTCCGTCGAAAATCTTCACAAAATCAATTTCTTTTGCATTTATTTTATTAATCCATTTTCGACGGAAAACATTTTTCGTCAAAATCTTCGACGGAAACGGAATCCATTTTTCGTCGAAAAACTTCATAAAATCAATTTCTTTTGCATTTATTTTATTCATCCATTTTCGACGGAATTCATTTTCCGTCAAAAATCTTCGACGGAATCCATTTTTCGATGAAAATCTTCACAAAATCAACTTCTTTTGCATTTATTTTATTCATCCATTTTGGACGGAATTCATTTTCCGTCAAAAATCTTTGACGCAATAAATTTTCCGTCGAAAAACATCACAAAATCAATTTCTTTTGCACTTATTTTATCCATCCATTTTCGACGAAATTCATTTTCCGTCAAAAATCTTCGACGGAATCCATTTTCCATCGAAAAACTTCACACAATCAATTTCTTTTGCAATTTTATTCATCCATTTTCGTCGGAATTTGTTTTCCGTCGAAAAACTTCACAATATCAATTTCTTTTGCATTTATTTTATTCATCCATTTTCGACGGAATTCATTTTCCGTCAAAAATCTTCGACGGAATCCATTTTCTGTCGAAAAACTTCACAAAATCAATTTCTTTTGCAATTTTTTATTCATCCGGTTTCGATGGAATTCATTTTCCGTCTAAAAACTTCGACGAAATCCATTTTCCGTCAAAAGTCTTCAACGGAATCCATTTTCCGTCGAAAAACTTCACAAAATCAATTTCTTTTGCATTTATTTTATTCATCTGTTATCGACGGAATACGTTTTCCGTAAAAAAAACTTCACAAAATTCATTTCTTATCCATTTATTTTATTCATCCATTTTCAACGGAATCCATATTCCTTCGAAAAACAACACAAAATCAATTTGTTTTGCATTTATTTCATTAATCCATTTTCGACGGAATTCGTTTTCCTTCGAAAAACTTCACAAAATAAATTTCTTTTGCAATAATTTTATTCATGCATTTTCGACGGAATACATTTCCGTCAAAAATCTTCGACGGATTTCCATTTTCCGTCAAAAATCTTCGACAAAATTCTTTTTCCGTCGAAAAACTTCACAAAATCAATTTCTTTTGCATTTATTTTATTCATCCATTTTCGACGGAATACATTTTTCGTCAAAAATCTTCGACGGAATCCATTTTTCATCGAAAAACTTCGTAAAATCAATTTCTTTTGCATTTATTTTATTCATCCATTTTCGACGGAATTCATTTTCTGCCAAAAATCTTTGACGAATTCATTTTCGTCGAAAAACTTCACAAAATCAATTTCTTTTGCAAAATCTTCGTCAAAAACGGAATCCATTTTCCGTCGAAAAACTTCACAACATCAATTTCTTTTGCATTTATTTTATTCATCCATTTTCGACGGAATTCATTTTCCGTCAAAAATCTTCGACTGAATCCATTTTCCGTCGAAAAACTTCACATAATCAATTTCTTTTGCATTTATTTTATTCATCCATTTTCGACGGAATTCATTTTCCGTCAAAAATCTTCGACGGAATCCATTTTCCGTCGAAAAACTTCACAAAATCAATTTCTTTTGCATTTATTTTATTCATCCGTTTTCGATGGAATTCATTTTCCGTCCAAAATCTTTGACGGAATCCATTTTCCGTCAAAAATGGTCTACGGAATCCATTTTCCGTCGAAAAACATCAAAAAATCAATTTCTTTTGCATTTATTTTATTCATCCGTTTTCGACGGAAATCATTTTTCGTCAAAAATCTTCGACATCCATTTTCCATCTTAAAACTTCATAAAATCAATTTCTTTTGCATTTATTTTATTCATCCATTTTCGACGGAATCCGTTTTCCATCGAAAAATTTCACAATATCAATTTCTTTTGCATTTATTTTATTTATCCATTTTCGACGGAATTCATTTTCCGGCGAAAAACTTCTCAAAATAATTTTCTTTTGCCTTAATTTAATTCATCCATTTTCGTCGGAATACATTTTCCGTCAAAAATCTTCGACGGAATCCATTTTCCGTCGAAAAACTTGCAAAATCCATTTCCTTTGCATTTATTTTATTTATCCGTTTTCGACGAAATTCTTTTTCCGTCGAAAAACTTCACAAAATCAATTTCTTTTGCATCTATTTTAGTCATCCGTTTTCGACGGAATTCATTTTTCGTCAAAAATCTTCGACGGAATCCATTTTCCGTCAAAAATCTTCTACGGAATCCATTTTCCGACGAAAAACTACACAAAATCAATTTCTTTTGCATTTATTTTATTCATCCGTTTTCGAAGGAATACATTTTTCGTCAAAAATCTTCGACGAAATCCATTTTTCGTCGATAAACTTCATAAAATCAATTTCTTTTGCATTTATTGTATTCATCCATTTTCAACGGAATTCATTTTCCGTCAAAAATCTTCGACGGAATTCGTCGAAAAACTTCATAAAATCAATTTCTTTTGCATTTATTTTATTCATCCATTTTCGACGGAATCCGTTTTCCATCTAAAAATTTCACAATATCAATTTCTTTTGCATTTATTTTATTCATCCATTTTCGACGGAATTAATTTTCCGTCGAAAAACTTCACAAAATAAATTTCTTTTGCATTAATTTAATTCATCCATTTTCGACGGAATACATTTTCCGTCAAAAATCTTCGACGGAAACCATTTTCCGTCGAAAAACTTACAAAATCAATTTCCTTTGTATTTATTTTATTAATCTGTTTTCGACGCAATTCTTTTTCCGTCGAAAAACTTCACAAAATCAATTTCTTTTGTATTTATTTTAGTCATCCGTTTTCGACGAAATCCATTTTTTGTCGAAAAACTTCATAAAATCAATTTCTTTTGCATTTATTTTATTCATCCATTTTCGACGGAATTCATTTTCCGTCAAAAATCTTCGTCGGAATCCATTTTCCGTCGAAAAACTTCACAAAATCAATTTCTTTTGCATTTATTTTATTCATCCGTTTTCGACGGAATTCATTTTCCGTCAAAAATCATCACAAAATCAATTTCTTTTGCAATTATTTTATTAATCCGTTTTCGACGGAATACATTTTTCGTCAAAAATCTTCAACGGAATCCATTTTTCGTCGATAAACTTCATAAAATCAATTTCTTTTGCATTTATTTTATTCATCCATTTTCGACGGAATTCATTTTCCTTCAAAAATCTTCGACGGCATCTATTTTCCGTCGAAAAAATTCACAAAATCAATTTCTTTTGCATTTATTTTATTCATCCATTTTCGACGGAATTCATTTTCCGTCAAAAATCTTCGACGGAATCCATTTTCCGTCGAAAAACTTCACAAAATCAATTTCTTTTGCATTTATTTTATTCATCCATTTTCGACGGAATTCATTTTCCATCAAAAATCTTCGACGGAATCCATTTTCCGTCTAAAAACTTCACAAAATCAATTTCTTTTGCATTTATTTTATTAATCCATTTTCGACAAAATTCTTTTTCCGTCGAAAAACTTCACAAAATCAATTTCTTTTGCATTTATTTTATTCATCCATTTTCGACGGAATACATTTTTCGTCAAAAATCTTCGACGGAATCCATTTTTCATCGAAAAACTTCGTAAAATCAATTTCTTTTGCATTTATTTTATTCATCCATTTTTGACGGAATTCATTTTCAGTCCAAAATCTTCGACGGAATCCATTTTCCGTCGAAAAACTTCACAACATCAATTTCTTTTGCATTTATTTTATTCATCCATTTTCGACGGAATTCATTTTCCGTCAAAAATCTTCGACTGAATCCATTTTCCGTCGAAAAACTTCACATAATCAATTTCTTTTGCATTTATTTTATTCATCCATTTTCGACGGAATTCATTTTCCGTCAAAAATCTTCGACGGAATCCATTTTCCGTCGAAAAACTTCACAAAATCAATTTCTTTTGCATTTATTTTATTCATCCGTTTTCGATGGAATTCATTTTCCGTCCAAAATCTTTGACGGAATCCATTTTCCGTCAAAAATGGTCTACGGAATCCATTTTCCGTCGAAAAACATCAAAAAATCAATTTCTTTTGCATTTATTTTATTCATCCGTTTTCGACGGAAATCATTTTTCGTCAAAAATCTTCGACGGAATCCATTTTCCATCTTAAAACTTCATAAAATCAATTTCTTTTGCATTTATTTTATTCATCCATTTTCGACGGAATCCGTTTTCCATCGAAAAATTTCACAATATCAATTTCTTTTGCATTTATTTTATTTATCCATTTTCGACGGAATTCATTTTCCGGCGAAAAACTTCTCAAAATAATTTTCTTTTGCCTTAATTTAATTCATCCATTTTCGTCGGAATACATTTTCCGTCAAAAATCTTCGACGGAATCCATTTTCCGTCGAAAAACTTGCAAAATCCATTTCCTTTGCATTTATTTTATTTATCCGTTTTCGACGAAATTCTTTTTCCGTCGAAAAACTTCACAAAATCAATTTCTTTTGCATCTATTTTAGTCATCCGTTTTCGACGGAATACTTTTTTCGTCAAAAATCTTCGACGGAATCCATTTTCCGTCAAAAATCTTCTACGGAATCCATTTTCCGACGAAAAACTACACAAAATCAATTTCTTTTGCATTTATTTTATTCATCCGTTTTCGAAGGAATACATTTTTCGTCAAAAATCTTCGACGAAATCCATTTTTCGTCGATAAACTTCATAAAATCAATTTCTTTTGCATTTATTGTATTCATCCATTTTCAACGGAATTCATTTTCCGTCAAAAATCTTCGACGGAATTCGTCGAAAAACTTCATAAAATCAATTTCTTTTGCATTTATTTTATTCATCCATTTTCGACGGAATCCGTTTTCCATCTAAAAATTTCACAATATCAATTTCTTTTGCATTTATTTTATTCATCCATTTTCGACGGAATTAATTTTCCGTCGAAAAACTTCACAAAATAAATTTCTTTTGCATTAATTTAATTCATCCATTTTCGACGGAATACATTTTCCGTCAAAAATCTTCGACGGAAACCATTTTCCGTCGAAAAACTTACAAAATCAATTTCCTTTGTATTTATTTTATTAATCTGTTTTCGACGCAATTCTTTTTCCGTCGAAAAACTTCACAAAATCAATTTCTTTTGTATTTATTTTAGTCATCCGTTTTCGACGAAATCCATTTTTTTTTCCGTCAAAAATCTTCGTCGGAATCCATTTT